>APFE031718954.1:25901-42809 GCA_000404065.3 Pinus taeda | reverse complement strand
GTATAAAGCTAGACTTGTGGTGAAGGGGTTTGCATAGAAAAAGGGTATAGACTTTGATGAGATATTTTCTCCTGTTCTTAAAATTACTTCAATCAAAACTATTTTAAGTCTAGTAGCAGCTGAAGATTTTCATCTTGAGCAGTTAGATGTAAAGACAACCTTTCTCCATGGGGATTTGGAGGAAGAGATATATATGCAGCAACCATAAGGATATGTGGTAAAAGGGAAAGAGAAACTAGTGTGTAGGTTGAAGAAGAGCGTGTATGGCTTAAAACAGGCTCCAAGGCAGTGGTATCTAAAATTTGACATGTTTATGTGTGAACAAGGTTATACTAGATGTCACTTTGATCATTATGTTTATCTCAAAAGGCAAAATGATGGCGGCTATATTATATTGTTATTGTATGTAGATGACATGCTTGTTGTAGGTTCTAACATGCAGGAAATAAATGTGCTCAAAAGAAAATTGGTAAACTCATTTGCAATGAAGGATTTGGGTGCTGTAAAACAAATCCTTGGTATGAGAATAACTAGAGACATGAAGAATCGAAAATTAACATTGTCACAGAGTGAGTACATAGAAAAGGTGTTGAATGTATTTAATATGCAAAATGCAAAAGAAGTTAGTATACCTTTGGCTAGCCATTTCAAACTAAGTAAGGAGGTGTGTCCCAAGACTCGGGAAGAAATGGCTTATATGTCTAAATTTCCATATGCATTAGCAGTTGGAAGCTTAGTGTATGCAATGGTCTGCACAAGGCCTCATATTGCACATGCAGTGGGAGTTGTAAGAAGGTACATGAACAATCCAAGAAAAGAACATTGGATGGCAGTGAAGTGGATTCTCAAGTATTTGAAAGGTACCACAAATCAAGCATTATGTTTTGGTGGTTCAAACATTGCTCTAGAGGGATATGTTGATGCAGATATGGCGGGTGATAGAGATAACAGGAGGATCACCATAGGGTATGTGTTTACTATAGGTGGAACAGTTGTCAGTTTAGTTTCAAAGCTACAAAGTGTCATTGCACTCTCAACAACGGAAGAAAAGTATGTTTCTGCTACAGAGGCTAGTAAAGAAATGATTTCGTTACAAAGGTTTCTGGATGAATTGGGTAAGAAGCAGGAGTTGGGCAGGTTACAGTGATAGCCAGAGTGCCATACATCTTGCAAAGAACTCTACATTTCATTCCAAGACTAAACATGTACAGATCAAGTACCATTTCATACGATCAGTGTTGGAGGATGGATAATTGAAGTTGTAAAAGATACACACTAGCCAGAATCCTGCAGATATGCTAACAAAAGTTGTAACCAGGGAGAAATTGAGATTCTTCTCAATTTCAATTGGCCTTCAAGTATGATGAAGAAGATGAGAAACAGACAATTCCAAAGTGGAGTCATTTTCTAGTAAATGAAGCAGTGGTGGAGTTGCTATAATGAGTCTCCAAGTGGGAGATTGTTGGGTGTGGAGCCTGATTATCTTCTTTATTCAGAGGTATCATCGCATTGGACCCCAGTTCGTAATGTGGCAGCAACACCACCCGTAATATTTGCACTACAAGGGGGGTCTAGGGGGCGACTACGATATTTGAGAGCCCCTCCCCCCCGGCGAGGGATCGGGGGCAATGTCCCCGAAGCTAAAAAATATATGTAAAATTACCTTGTAAAATGTTGTAATTTCGTAGTCAATCTGGGTGATTCATTAGGCGAAGATCTGACAGTAGAAGTTATGTTTAATTTAGGGTTTTTTTCCCTAGAAGGAAACCCCTCGCTATATATAAGGAATTGTATTGTGTCTATGTAGATCTATATTCTGGGAGAGAAAGAGAGAGGAGATTGTGTGAGACCGAAGAGGGAATTACAGCGGATCTATTGTAGGTTGTATCTCTTCATTTTGCTAGATAATATAAAAGGAAGGACTCATTGTTTCTCCATGGACGTAGCGCAAATTGGGTGAACCACGTATATCTGTCTCTCTCTTGTTTTATGTGTTTTCTATGTTTATATTTCTGCAATATATTTTGTGTGTTCCATTGCTCTGTAATATATAATTTTATAACACATAAAATTAGACATGTCCAAAGATTTTAATAAACTAAGATTATAGTACAACAACCACATTCTCACAACCTTTGGTTTTGCTTAAATATGGATCCATTGTATAATGGATCTCATCACCAAAATCCTCTTCTCCATCTTAATTAATGTCTCACCCTCCACCCCTTTCACACCTTCTAGAGGCATCATGCAAGGCGACCACATCTCCCCCTATATCTTCCTCCTAATGGTGGAGGGTCTAAGAAGATCTCTCTCTAATGGCCTCCATGATGGACAATTAAAAGTATTGCACCCAACGTGCCCAATATTTCCTCTACACATCAAAAATTTGTGGATGACACCCTCCCCACCAACATCCCCACTGTCAAGGAAGCCACTAGTTTTAAGAAAATCCTTAACACTTTCTATGATGCTTCTAGAACGTCCATCAACCTCAACAAGTCTCAAATTTTATTTTAAACACACCTCTTGCCATTACCCATATTACCAGACTCCTCAGATTATAAAAAATCCCCTTTCTAGCTAAATACCTAGGTGCCCCTCTCATCTCCAATCCTTAAGGCAAAAACTTTGGGAAAGCCTTTTGCTAAAATTTGAAGCATGCATATCAAGTTGGACCTTTTGACTTCTCAACATATCTGGTCACTTTACCCTTTTAAAATTTGTGCTTCAATCTTTGCCCACCTACCTTCTCTCTGCCTTTCTTTCCCTTAGAAACATTCTCAACAAAATAAAAAAAATATCCAATGGGAGGGGCTAAAATCAAGAATAAATGAGCTCTCCTAGACTAGGATAAACTTTATCAACCAAAATTCAAAGGCAAGTTAAGACTCAGGGACCCTGAAATCCTCAACAAAGCCCTCAATGCCAAAACCTGGTGGATATTGTTAAAAACCCCATAATCACTATGGTGTCAAATGTGGAGGAACAAGTATGTGTCCAACACATTGGAAGCACAACTCATCAAACTCACAGATAACATCAAAGGCTCACATAAATGTATTAGTTTTTTAGTATCTTAGATAGGTGTTCTAGTCTTTATTAGTGTCTATGAGGCTAATGAAGACAAGAGAATAATTATCTCCAAGACAGAGAAAGCAAATTCTACGGAAAATGCCTTAATTAGATTAATTAGGAATTTATTAAATATTTTACTAAGTATAACTTAGGAAAAATGGTTAATTAAATCATATTAATTGAGGTAAATCGATTTTGCTCTAGTGCCTTCTAGAAAGTTCATGTGATGGAGTCAAGATGATCTTAGCCATTAATTGTGATTAGATCGTGTCTGTTGGTTGCTCAACCAGAGATTATATGCACAAATCAATGGGGCTTTTGGAGACACACACAAGGGAGTTCGAATTACCCAATTGCAGTGTGAGCAAGGGCACAATTTGAGCAAAGAAGACACTTGTAGAAGGTTTCAAGTAGAGAATATTGGGGAGAAAATTTCTGGAGGAATTTTCTCATAGTATTTCCAGTTTCTAGTGAAAAGGAGGTTGAATTCATCAGCAAAAGAGAGATTGAATTCACGAGTGCGAGTAGCTAGTTTTCTAGTGCGTGTGAAAGAGGCCATTGATTTAGCTTCCATTGTTGGAGGATTTTACTGGAGGGAGTGCGAGTTGGTCAAACAAGTTGCTGAAGGAAAATTTGCTTGCATGATCATTTTCCCAAAGGCAATTGGCCCTGTAGCAATCTAGTGTGATTTGTTGGGAAGAAGTGTGAATAACACAGAGAGGCTGAGATTTTCTACAGAGGGAGACTTTTTGGTTTCCAGGTCAATTTGGCAAAGAGAAGATAATTTTCTGAATATTTTTTAGTGAGAGGCAAGCAGATTATAATTCTCAATTTTTATTAGATATTAATAACAAAACCCTCATATGTAGAAATGGTTTTCCCTCCGTGGTTTTTCCGAGGATAATTTGTCCAAAAATATTTGTGTTCATTATTTTTTGTGTATGCATTATTTCTCAGCTCCTGTTATTATTTGTGCAAATTATAGTAGTGTTTTATTCGTTATTTTTCGTGATTAATTTCTGAAGACAGATAATATGCACAAGATAGAAGAATACATTCTGGTAACTTCAGTTAAGGAAATTTCACAATATGGAATGTTGCATGGGCATAAAGAGACCTTATTTGTAACAACATAGGGTTAAAGTTTCATGTAAAAAGGATAATAGAGGGAAAACCAAGACCAAGTTCATGGGACATGTATTCCAAGCTGAATGGTGGGAAAACATCACATTGGGGGTCACTTTTGGTTTATTTATGGATAAGGAAATTGGTAAAGGAAAAGAGGCATTAATTGGCACTATTTATGAAAATAAAGGAAAATAGGAGAAAAGGAAGGTGAAGAGACACATATTTGCATTAGAGGGAAAATGAAGAAAATAGAGACATCAATGATAAAAAGGCACCTAACAAACCAGTTTGCAAATTTTGGCTCGCCTTTTGTCTAGTTTTAGAGCAGGTGTAGCAAAGGAAAGAGAGCAAGCACTTGGACAAGCAAGAAAAGGAAGGATAGGGAAAATAAAGGAAGGAAGAGGACAAGCAAGGAAGGTTGGATCAAGCACCTTTAACAGGAGGACTTTGCAAGTAACAAGTTGCATATGTGATTTCCTAGCTGAGGTTTGAATGCATGGTACATTCATTTGTGAATTTGGTTCATTTGAGCTCGCAGAGGTTTGGTCTCGTGGCCATCGGACGATCTGCTAAGTCGTCTGTGCACTGTGCGGGCCACGAGTTTGAGTCTCGTCTTAACCGAGGGACGTTCTTGTGGGCTAGGCGGTTCCTCCTAGAGGTTATAGTGGTAGCTAGTGGGATTCGACGCCGTGTAACGCGAGTATGATACCACCGTCGTTGGAAATTCCGCTAGTCAACAAAAAAAAATGGTTCATTTGTTGTCATTGGCATGGATTGTGTCTGGTTTGACAATGGTTTCAGCCTTGCCTTGCCATTTCCAAATAGCCATGGTGTGATGGGATTATTTTCTGGTTGAGATTTGGATTGCTAAAAGGTTTTCGAACCGAGTGAGGTGGTCTCAAGAAAATTACCAAGTGTTGGGGTGGAGGTGGTTTAATCTTCAATAAGCCCTCAACAAGTGGGTGGAGATGGAAAAATTCATCAAGGTAATGGTGAAGAAACTTTGAGGCATCCAAGCTTGTTTTGCGTTTTGTGATCTCTTGACCGGTTTTGGCGAGATTGCGGTAGCCTGAGTGGAGGTGGTTTAATGTCCAAGAATCCCTGGTTGTTTATGTCTTGAGATCCCACATTCATGCTTGGAATATGGCCCGGGGGTGATTGACTGAAAGAAAGATTTGGTTCAGCCCAATTTATGGTCGGGTGGTACTTGGTAGTCCCTAACTTGGTTGGATTTTGAAAAAGTTAAAAAGAGTTATTTCATATGGTAATCTATGAGCACTTGTACTTTTTATTATGATTATTTGCTGGTTCTTCTTTCATGGTTAATATTTTGGTTTATTTATTGGTTATAAGTGTGGTTCAATAATGTTAGCTATGGCTTTGTTCAAGATTTGATAAGTATGTTATGGTTAATGAATGCATGGGCTAACAAGTGTTGTTGTAGCTATTATGAGAGGGCATAAGAATCTCTTGGCGATTCTCAGACATGGTTTAGACTCTTATGATTAGATATGCTTTCATGACATGTAGATTACATGTCTACCATATGTTTGAAGAAATGGTTGTCATGGTTAGGCTTGGTTAGGTCAATTTTTTTATTCAAGTTTGATTGAATGGATTTTTAGTCATGTCATTTATGATTCTAGAAATCATTAGGGAATTTTGGACAGTGTTATGGAGGCAGGCCTGAAAAGGTGGCTCTGATCTTGAGACCGCATGCTGAAAACTACATATTGGGCTACAACCGCATGGAGGTAGTGTTGTGCATGCGGTTGGAGGTCTATAACCACATGCATGCCTTGTTGTGGGTGCAGTTATAGGCTTGGGGCAGTAAAAAGAGCCTCAATTCAGGGATTGGCTACTATGGGGTGGTTCTTTGACCGTTGAGTGTCATGTAGGATGCCAGAAAAGTTTCGGTTGTAAGCCCCACTTCCTTAACTGGAATTTGGAGGTCGGGTTATGTCATAGTAACTCTTTGCCTCACGTTTACCTTGGCAGACCGATGAAATTGGGTAAATGTGGGTGGTGGGGGGGGGGTTTATAGATTGGTATCAGAGTGGGTTTTCATTCTCTTTGGGTGATATTTGATACCATAGAGTGGTAACAGAGCATGGTTCTAACACTTGGACTGGATGGGCTAGATGCATGTTATTATGCATGCATTGTCATGGTTATGGTTGTCGTGAATGAGGTCATTGTATGCAGCTTATGTCATCATGATGGTGTTGGTATGTTATGATGTTGATGTGTTGGTTGAGATGGAGTAGGAGATGCATATCATTAGGGTGAGGTTGCAGCACTAGACCTCGAGGTAAGAGAAGATCATCATATAGGTTTGTATGTTGGGGATAACATGTTGATGAATGGTTGTTATAATCATTACGGTTATGTACATGTCTATCATTTTATTATTGTTATGGTTACTTGCATGATAGATGCTAGTTGATCAGTGCGATCATATGCACATGTATCATATAGTCATGAATAATAGTAACTTGTTGTTATATGCATTATGGTCATATGCATGATGATTATGGTCATTGCAACTAATATCTTGATGTTATATGTATCATGATAATCTATATTGGCTTGTGCAGATGGTTATGGTTACGGTATTTAGGTATGATTGGATACACTTGTGATATTGTGTCGTAAGAATCTGGATTGATGTGTGCAAATGTGATAGCCTCCCTTAAGATACATTGAGGTATGCATTTGATTATGTCGTTTATTTGGTTTATATAACATGGTATGTTTGCAGGTTGTTTGAATGTTTGATTAATTGCATGATATAAGTATATGTCTATAAGATTGCATAAAGGAATGATCTTGTTTTAAGACGGTTGTACTAACACAATACGTACTGAGATAGGTGATATGCACTTGAGTGCAAAGTGGGTGATAGTTGTAATATTATGACTAATGACTGTGAGTTAACTATTGATTATGATATGGTTGTTAGTCTTGGTAAAGGTTGATTATTGTGTTTGTTGCTAGTTTTGTGCTTTCGGTGCTTTTTTATTTGATTGCGCTTGATTTTTAGTTTGGTTTATGTCTAGTGCATGGCCATGCCACTTTGTTTGTGGTGTCATGATGTTATTGATTTTTCATGGTTTTTATTTTTGTTTTATTTTGTTCTATCATTTTTGTGCTTTGAGGGTCTTGGGAATTAGTTTGGGAAAGAGGAAGTTAATGGGGCTCGGGGAAAGATGAATGAAACCTAACAGGTAATGTAAGACCTGGATGAAGCATGGTGCATGAGTAAAGAGTAGTTGAAGGCAAGAATATAACAACCATTTAGATTGGTTAGGTCCATTGGGGTAAATGGATAGTGTTAGGATAGTCATGAGAAAGGTAATAGGAAAGGTAAAGTAAATGAATTTGAGGCGTCAGATGCCTTGGCTATTTTGGGAACTATTGTTCTCACTGTTGTGCATGATGTGCACAGATAGAGGGAGTTCTCTTAATCTCAACATTATGATATCTAGTAATTGTGTTGTAAATATGATTATGTTGATGTCTATATATGTATATATGTATGTATGTATTTCGTTGTCTATAAAGGTCGTAAGGAATTATGATTGCTTTATGCTAATGTTTATATACATATATGTATGTATGTATGTTGTTTTCTGACATGATCATTAGGGACAATGCTTGTGGAGGAATGATTTCTTATGCAGGTGAATGGCATGAAGAGGTTCTCGGTTTAAGAGGAATCAAGTGGGTAGAGTAGCCCTGACAAATCTATGAGGTTAATATCGTGTAGATAAGATTTGATATTATGTGTTTATACTATGCCTATGCCTATGCTTATGCCATGGCAGGTAATGTTGAGAAATACATCAGTGGAATGAAAGCAATGCGATCTACGACATGTTGGGACAAGCATAGATAGTAGAAAGACACTAGAATCAAGGTTGCTTGGTAGAGACATTATGGTCCTCATATGTGCAGTACTAGAGTTGTGTACATATGGTGTTGTGTGCATGTTTCATAGACGGTATTATATACATATGGTGCTATGTACATGTTGTATATGCAATTCTACATACATATGGTGTTGTGTGCATGTTGTATATGTGGTGTTGTGTACATTTGGTGTTGTGCGCGTGTTGTATATGTGATGTTGTGTACATGTGGTATAATGTACATGTTGTATATGCGGTGTTATGTACATATGATGTTGTGTGCATGTTGTACATGTGGTTTTGTGTGCATGTGGTGTTGTGTGCATGTGGTGTTGTGTTCATGTGGTGTTGTGTGCATGTGGCGTTGTGTACACTTTGTGCAGGTGGTGTTGTGTACATGTTGTGAAGGTGGTACTGTGTACATGTGGTGTTGTGTACACATTGTGTAGGTGGTGTTTTGTACATGTGGTGTTGTGTGCATGTGGTACTGTGTACATGTTGTGCAGGTGGTGTTGTGTATATGTGGTATTGTGTACACGTCGTACATGTTGTTTTTTTTATATGTGGTACTGTGTTACGAGTATTGTGTATTCATTGTGTCAAAACATGTGTATTCGTTGTATGGTATGGTGTGTACATATATGTATTGTGTTGTACATCGGGTGTAGGTGTATGTCTTGTGTTGTACACCAAGTGTAGTGTATGTGTGGTGTTGTACACCATGTTTAGGTGTATGTGTCGTGTTGTACACTGAGTGTACGTGTGTGTATGTGTTTTTTTGTACAATGTGATGGGACAGGTATGTATGGGACTATTTGGGCCTTTGTTGTTGATATTGAGGGTTGAGGTGGTGTATTCTCCAGAAGCCCTTATTGTTGATATTGAGAGTTGAGGTGGTTTAGTCTCTAGATGCCCTTGATGTTGATATTGACAGTTGAGGCGATTTAGTCTCCGGATGCCTTTGTTGTTGATATTGAGGGTAAAGGCGGTTTAATCTCTGGATGCCCTTATTGATATCAATGGAGGAGGTGGTTTAGTCTCTGAATTACCTTGTTTCTTGAAGATAAGAGACGGTGTTGGGTGTTTGTTGTGTTTTGCAAACCAAACGAGTGTGTGTACATGATTAAAGAGAAGAGAAGGAACTAGGTGCTTGTTAGGTTTGGCAAACCAAACCAGTGTATATACATGGTCAAGAGAAAAGAATACATTGGATGCTTGTCGGGTTTAGAAACCGATTCAATTTGTGTAAGGCAACGAAAAATAACAAAGAATAAAGACAGAAGCAAAGAACCATTTGAAATATAAGTATAAGTATTTAATTTTAGTTTTAATTATGCACATAGTCTATGACTTTGATCTATGATGGTTACATGTTATCTATGATTCTGATTTGTGATGGTTGCAGTTTGAGCTAACCATATGTGTTATGTTTTGTACATGATGATTTGATTGGAGAGCTAGTTTGACTTGTTGTGACAGGAAGTAAATAGAATTCAAGATGTACCTTGTTGATGGGCCACCAATGAGGTATGGTTTGAATTTGTTTCAATTCCTTTTTAGTCTAATGAAATTATGTGCTTGGTACAAGAAAGTGGGGAAATGCCTGGTTTGGGTGGTTGAACTAACTATAAGAATTAGCAACAAAAACAAAAGGAATTGGAACATGCAACAGTATGTTGGTACAACACTTCAAGAGTAGGGCCATTATGGGATACTCGTACACAATAGTGTCCATCGATTGTCGTGAGCATGCTATGAGCAGTATGATGGTTTTGAGGTTGGAATATGCCTTGGTTTTTGGACCTTTTGATGTGAGGAAAGCTTGCCAATGGATGGAACGCCTAGGAAAGGGGATGTCGAGGAACTTGGAAGGTGAGTGACTACACGTAAAGGGGGTGACTGATTACTGAAGGGACTATGTAGCAGAGAAGGGAAGGCTAGGGGATGGATTTATCTTGGTCATCAGCATTTTCAAATGGAATCAGATGCACATTGGGAATGTTCCCTAGAACAATGAGTTGATAACTATTCACTGAGGAAATAGGTAGTAAGAGGATCGTAGCGCCAGACATTAGATGCAGGTTTGAATTTGGTAATGGATTGTGGATTTATTGGGAATGATCCATGTGGATTTTGGTGACCACCCACCTATTCCACTTGGACCCGCACCATTTTGTCTTTCAGTTTTTCAGTTTCCTTATTTGTAGCACAACTTACTATTTTCGGCAGTTTTTCGGGTCCTGAACTTCTAGAGCCGTTTCGAGGCCCTAAACAATTTTTTTTGGGAAAACTGGACCAACATGGGTCTATTTCCCATGTTTTTCATTCAAAAGTTGTATTCCTCGGATAGATATTTCTATCGAGGTATTGTGCACGTCAAACGAAGATCGTATGCCAAAGTTACAACCCCAATAAGTTGATGTACCAATTTACCCAAACGAGGCCCATAGTTTGGCGCTTCATCTCCTAGGGTTAGGCTTTTGGATGTTTAGGGTTTTCCATTGTTCTCAATAATAAATAGGCCTTTGAGCCTCATTGTAACACAGTTCAGACGCATGTAGCAGCCACATTTCTTCTCAGAGATAAGCTACAACCAAGCTAGTCTTATTTCCATTATGTTTGTAAGCATATTTCAATATTTGATATTAATGAAATGAAGTGTTGTTTCTACTACATCTTTGTATTAATGGTTATATATGTAATTTTTTGCGTTCTTGTTTAAAGCTGGATCAGTGGTATTAGAGGGAGGTTTCTCTTTCTCTGTTTTTCTTTGCATGTCCCCAACGAGGTTGGGATATAAGGAGTTAGGGCTTGATCTTGTTGAAACTTTGCAAGATCAGCCTTGCAAACCTTGACAGTCGCCCATGGGGGAAGAAAAAAAAATGAGGTGGCAAGATATCCTATCAAAATATTGCTTGAGGAGGCCCTCAAGAAACAAAGTAACACGATGATGGATAACTTTACCTAGATCCTTCAACGGTTGCCCACCGGTGGCGCATCCACATCCAACAGCCACTCTGGAGGCTCCGCTCCTTTTAAGGTACAAGTAAACTTTGACATTCCCATATTTGAGGGCGAGATAGATGCATACGCCGTAGATAAATGGTTAAATATACTAGAAGGATATTTTTCTATTCATGATTTTTCCAGCTGGGAAAATATTTCTTTTTCTCTTCTCAAAGTCGCCCCCCACATCAAGGACTAGTGGGAAACCTACTGTGAGCAGAAGGATGAAAGTATTACCTCACTTTTTCCAGCCACACCCACTTGGAATTCGTTCTAGGATACCATAAAGGAGCAGTACTACCCTGTCGGGAGCTATGAGGATAAATACATAAAGTTGACAATGCTGCGGTAGGGAAGGGACCAAGATGTGCCAGAGTTTACCAATGTTTTTCATACCCTTCAAACGAAGTTGGGTATCAAGGATTCTGAGAAATAATTGGTACTCAAGTACCGTGGATGCCTACACAAGTACATCCAGGATGAGATGGATTTCTTGGACATCTCCTCACTCAGCACGACATACCGATACGCCATCAATATCGAGCAGAAGTTTACACAGAAGAAGTGAGACTTTGGATCTGTGAATCTGAAGCAAGGGAAATGTTTCTCCAAACCGCAGAACAAAAGACAAAGCCAAGGCGGGGTGACGAAGGGCAACCCACCAAAGTCGCAAGCAAATAACAACACCACAAAGCCAAATAAGGACACGGAAAGTGGTGTGAGTTCCATAAGAGCTCCACTCACAACACGAGTGTCAGGCCAAGCAGTCACTGGTGGTCGAGTTGAAGGCTTCACAATCAGATGCATTTTCAGACTCTGAGTCAAAACCCGAGAAAGGGAAACAGATTATTGATGCGGAGCCCAATGTCACCATTGCCACCATGAAGATCCAGTAGGAGGAACCTGAAGATCCAGAGGAGGAGGAGAGCCTCTTCCACTCCCAGATGTGGGTAAAGGGCTCCCCGCTAAATTTCATTGTCAGCAGTGGGAGCCGAAAGAACCTCATTTCGGCAGAGGTCGTGAAGCAGTTGGGCTTACCGACCACAACACACCCACAACCATACACCATTGGGTGGCTTCACCAAGGATGGGATCTTCACGTGAGCCAACAGTGTTGCCTCCCATACAGCATCAAGCCCTTCACGGATGAGGTATTGTGTGATGTTGCTCCCCTTTATGTTTGTGACGTATTATTAGGCCAACCATACTTGTGGAAGCGACATGCTATGTATAATTCAAGGCCTTGCATTGTTATTGTTATTTTGGGAAATAAGTTGTACAGGATACCAGAGGTAGCACAGCCTACCACCATCTCTTTGGTTACTACAAAACAATGGAGTAAGCTCATTTCAAAAACTGGGAAATTTATTTTCCTGATGATATTCCCTGAGAGAAAGAAGAATACGGTGGCCACGACCTCCAGACAAGCCCCCTCCGCATGACAACAATAGATAGACAAGGTCGCGGAGGAGCACGAGGATATCTTCACCTCCCCTGCAGGGGTGCCTCTTCACTATCAAGTTAAGAACTCCATCAATTTGACCCTAGGTGCTTCATTTCGTAATGGACCAATCTATCGGTGCTCCGTCCTAGAGAACGACGAAATCAAGAGGCAGATTCAGGAGTTGTTGTAGAAAGGTCACATTTCGCCGAGTTCATCGCCCTGCGGGAGCCATATAAGGTTGGTACAGAGGAAGGATGGGCCTTGGAGACTCTGTATTGACTGCCAGGTGTTGAACAAGATCACTGTCCAGAATAGGTACCTGATTCCATGGATTGATGACCTTCTGAACCAACTCAAGGGGGGGGGGGAATATTTCAGCAAGATCGAATTGAAGTCTAGATATCACCAGGTACCAATCGAACCCTCCAATGTATGGAAGACTTCCTTCAAAGCCAAGGAAGGCCTTTTCGAATGGTTGGTTATGCCTTTCGGGTTGACAAATTCTCGTGCAACCTTCATGAGGTTTATGGATGACATCTTGAGGCCATTCACCAACCCATTTGTAGTGGTATACTTGGATGACATCTTGATCTTCAACCAGAGTTGGGAAGAGCACCTCCACCACATCCGACGGGTTCTCCAAACACTGTGGCAACACAAGCTATATGCCAATTTGGAGAAATGAAATTTTTACATGACCTAGGTTCAATATTTGGGATACATTATTATTGAAGAATGGGGGGTGCATGTGGATCCAACCAAGATCCAAGTCATTCAGGATTGGCCAGCCCCAGCCACTCTGATAGAGCTCTGCAACTTTCTGGGTATTGCCAATTTCTACTGTAGGTTCATGTTGGGATTCTCTCATATCACTTGGCCCTTGAGTCAAGTCACCAAGGGAGGAGTGAAAGAAAAATTATTTTGGTTTGAATCTCAACAAAAGGAATTCGCAGAGTTGAAACATCGCCTCTGCTCTGCACCAGTGCTCACTTTACCAGAATTACAACAGCCATTTGAGATCGAGACAGATGCCTCTGACTATGTTATTGGGGTAGTCCTTACTCAACAGGGGCATCCAGTGGCATATCACAATGAGACATTTACAAAAACATTTCGAAAGTATCCCACTTATGACAAAGAGATGTATTCCATTGTGCAGGCCTGCTGACAATGGAAGCATTACATTTTGGGGAAGGGAATTTGCAGTTCTTACAAACGCAAGGGAATTTGCAGAATAATCACCATCAGAAGTGGTCCACATACCTGCAACATTTCCATTTGAATATCAAGTATAAGAAGGGCAGCACCAATAATGTTGCATACTGCCTCAGCCAACCACCAATAATGGCGTTAACAACCGTGCTCAACTCTTGTGGGAATGAGACTTATGATTGGCCACTTCTCTACAAAAGTGACCCGGAATTCGGCCACACATACCAGATGTTCTTAGAGGGTCAAAAAGTTCCAGATTTTCACCTATACGATGCCTTGTAATGCCACCTGAGACATCTTTGTGTTCCTTCAAGCGAGTGTGCCAAGATGATTTGGGAAGCACACTACAGTTGGGTCACTGGGCATTTCGGGGTCGAGAAAATGGTGGCAGTACTGCAGAAGTATTTCTACTGGGCGAATCTTTGATAGGATGTCAAGAAGTACATCAGATCTTACATTGCCTGCATGATTGCCAAACAGGCCATCAAGAAGCAAACCCTCTATACTCTGCTTCCTCCCTAGTCGACCTTGGGAATCCATCTCCATGGATTACATGTCAGGACTTCCTTCTACTAAGCACGGCAACGACTGTGTTTTTGTGGTCGTCGGTAGATTCTAAAAGATGGGAATTATAGTGGCCTGCAGGAAGAATATCACAGCAAAAGCCATTGTTAAACTCTTCTTTGAATGGGTGTTGGTACACTTTGGGATCCCATGGTCTATCATCTCAGATCAGAACAACAGGTTCCTCAGTACACTTTGGTCCAGTCTTTGGTTGATGCTAGACACCAATCTCACTAAGTCCACATCTTTCTTGATCTAAAAATGGGGCTCTTAGGCTTCTTTTCTAACTTACAAGAACCTCTCCCACTTCCAAAGCTTTAAATTTTCCCAAGTCTATTTGATCAACCAATGCGGAAATCAGAAATGCTTGACAATGTGGGTGTATGCTTGTATATGTTTTCAGCTGATTATTTACTTTAAAATCTATTGTTTGTCCTAATATGGGAAGGTACTTAAACTAATATATAAATGCATATAACAGTAGTTAAAGAAGCAGTAAAAACCAACACATAAGACAAAAATATAATATGGAGTTCACCCTAATATCTTGGGCTACGTCTCCTTGAGCTCTAATCAACTCGATTAGGCTCTCTGGGATTATGGAAATAGTTCTTTTACAGGCTCCATGCTCAACTCCAATGTTTTACACAGAAACATTGGGCTCATAACACCATCTTATCCCTTGGCTCTTGGAGCTCTTCAGCTTTCTAGCTCTGGCTCTGGCTCTTGCTCTGGCTCTTGGCTCTGACTTTGACTCTGGCTCTTTGGCTCTAGCTTTGGTTCTGGCTCTCAACTCTCGCTTCTGGCTCTGGCTCTGGCTCTTGGCTCTAGCTATGGCTCTTGCTCTGGTTGTGGCTCTGACTCTAGCTCTGGTTCTGTGGCTCAGGCTCTGGTTTTGGCTCTCAACTCTCGCTTCTGGCGCTCGCTCTCGCTCTTGGCTCTAGCTCTTGCTATGGTTCTCTAAGCTCTTTCTCTCGACCCTTGCATGCCTCGGTGAGTCACTCGACCTCCAAGCAACTCCAACAACAATATTTTGCTGTCAATTGAGCTCTCTGGCTCTATGGCTCTGCCTCCAACCTCTGGTGGCTCTACCTATTACAGTGATCTCGGCTCTAGTTTCTCTGCTTCCAGGTCTTCTTACTACTTTATCTCTTTTCTCTCCCTGTCTGTTCGTGGCTTAACGCCTATCCGTCTCATGACTATTCGCTTCCTCTCCCTGCTCTTCGGATCACCTGCCTTGGTGTTGGAATTCCCCGCTCTGCGTCATCATCACTGTAACGCTTCATAGAGAGGTGGCCACTTGTCTCGTCACGAGCTAATCCAACTCTTCCTCAATGGTTCGTTACTTTGGTTACCCTGTGAAATGATTCATCCACCAACTCAGTGGTCCAATCAGACTTCAACCTTTATATGTCGAAGCTTATTTTCTCTGTCAAATCTGGTTTCCCATCAGGCGCAATCTCTACCGTTAGATCTAGGGCCTCCATATCCTACGGTTATCGCTCTTATCGTGCAGTTGACTTACTCAGACGTTAGCCCACGATGAGAGGTGGTTTTCTCTCTCATCCACTGGACACGCATCGTGCGATGAATGGAAGCGCTCAGTTTCAGCCAAATCCGCTTATCGCCCAAGGGTGCCCCGATATACCGCTGGTTTTGGAGCGTGGGACCCGCCTTTCGCCTTAGCGCTTTCCCCACAGTTTCCCAACTTCCCATGCGACCGAGCACTCAGGGCCTTTCCTTCTCGAGGGGTTTTTCCTAGCGATGCGCGATTAGAGTTAATCGTGCATCAGAAACAACCTCCGTTTTCTGATCCGAGCCTCCTAACTGCCATTTTTACTCCATGCACAATCCCCATGGGCCACCGATCAATGCGCTTTGACCGAAGGTCCTCATTGCTCTATGTTGGCTACAAATTTTCATTGTTCAGAGGTTATTTCTGATAGGCTTCGACATCCATAAGACTTTAAACTTCGGTATGAGCTTTTACAGAGTTCGGGTAGCTTTAAGAGAGTTTAAAGATCCAATTTCGGATCACGCCTTCCCACTAAAAGAAATTTTGGTCCACCAAAAGACTGATATATTGATTTGAGCAGTAAATGAAAGTAACAACACCCTGTTATTTTAGCCTCCCTACACTTGCCTTTGCATACTGCCTCTAAGCCAAAATCTCCAACTACTTCCCTTCTTGGATGGGTTGGTCGTCTCGGGAAAAACGGTTTTACTCCTTGACTTCATGCAGAACTTCTCCTTTGAAGTTTACAGAATGTAGTTTGAGCTTCTTTACCTTGATCCTTGATCCAAGGTGGCTCAAACAAATGTGAAGTACATCTGCTCCACAAAATTTTCATTTGTACCTGTTTGAAAAGCTGCCAACAACTGTTGTTAACAAAAACAAGCATACAGACAACAATTGCATGGGCTAACTCCTACTTCAACAAAGAAACAGATTTCACACCTTGTGAACCCTTCCATGTCTTACATCTGCATACAAATGATTGACTAGATAACAAGCCAATAAAACATGCCTTTACAACAAATGACCTGTTATATACCTAGGGGGCT
>APFE031718954.1:0-18715 GCA_000404065.3 Pinus taeda | reverse complement strand
TGATTGGACGACTTTCGAAAGCAATGGGTCTTTCATCTTGCATTAAAACAACACAAATTCCATTTCCGGAAGCATCACATTCCACAATAAATGTTTTTGTTAAGTCTGGTGTAGCTAAGACTGGTGCTTGGCACATTGCCTCTTTAAGATATTCAAAGGCCTTTGTTGCTTCTGGAGTCCATGAAAATGCATATTTCTTCAACAATGTTGCTAGAGGTGCTACTATTTTCCTATAATTCTTAATAAACTTGCGATAATACCCTGTCAACCTGAGAAATCCTCGCATATGCTTTATGGATGTGGGGATTTCAGATTCCTTAATGGCTTTAATTTTTCTAGGGTCTACCTTAACTCCTTCATGAGATACAATATGACCCAGATATTCCACCTCTTGTACTCAAAAGAAACATCTGGATCTTTTTGCATATAATTGTTTCTCCTCCAATAGTTGTAGCACCCTGTCAACGTATTCAACATGATCCCTCCAAGACTTGCTCTAGATTAGTATATCATCAAAAAATACTAACACAAATTTTCTAAGGAAGGGTTTGAAAATGGAATTCATCAAACCTTGAAATGTAGAAGGTTCATTGGTAAGGCCAAAAGGCATGACCAAAAACTCATAGTGGCCCTCATGAGTTCTAAATGTTGTTTTTAGAATGTCTTGAGTCTTCATTCTGATTTGATGATATCCTGAACGAAGATCTAACTTGGTGAAGTAAATTGATCCATGCAATTCATTCAATAATTCATCAATGACAGGAATGGGAAACTTATTTAACAGTGAGCTTGTTGAGCTCCCTATAATCCGGACACATGCGCCATGATCCATCCTTCTTGTGCACCAATACTACCAAAGCAAAGAAAGAACTTTGGCTAGGTTGAATTATACTAGCCTCAAGCATTTATGCAACCATACGTTCAATTTCACTCTTTTGGGCATAGGGATATATGTACAACCTAATGTTTGGAGGAACACTTCCTGGAATCAAATGAATAGCATGATCATGATCACAAATAGGTGGGAGACCTTTGGGAGTCTAAAATACCTTGGAATGATTGTCCAAGACTTTTTGGAGATATGGAGAAATAGATGATTTCGATGTGGAAACATCTAGCGAACATAATTGTGTAATTACAACTCTTTGTCCCCTTTTTAGAAGCTTTGTCATACCGTTAGAGCTGATTATCTTTGTCGGTTTCCCTACAATACCCCTTAATTCAACTTCCTTTCCTTCCACAGAAAATTTCATGAAAATTTCTTGAAAATTAAAAGCTATTGTACCCAAGGATTGTAGCCATTGGACTCCTAGTACAACATCAGCACCTCCCATTGGAATGGAAAGCATTGGGCTAGTCAATACATATTCTCCCATGGATAGCTTGATATTGTGGCACTTTCCAGAGCAATTTATCATTCCTCCATTTGCAACCATCACTTGACACTCTAGTGCTGGATATAGGAAGCAATTCAATTCTTTTGCTACCTTGCAATGAATAAAATTGTGGGTACTTCCTGAATCAATCAACACTATTACCTTTTTCTTCTTGATTTGTCCTTCTATCTTGATGGTTTGAGGAGTGGTAATTCCAGCCAATGCATTACAAGATATGGTCAGATTCATTTGTTTTTCATCTAGGTTTTGTTCCTGGAGTATATCCTCTTCTTTGACCTTTCTTGCTCCTTTTCTTCTTCCTCTTCACAATCTATGTAGAATAATTTCTTCTCAGCACACTTATGACCTTTAGTGTATTTGCTATCACAACTGTAACAAAGCCCTTTTGCTCTTTTTTCTTCCAATTGTTGTGGTGTCAACCTTATAGGTTGTGGAAGACTAGGAACAACACTTCCATCTTTATAGTTGTGACTGGTATGCTTCCTAGTTGCCATAATTTTGCTTTCCATTTTTCTTGCTAACCTGAATGCCTTCTCTAATGAATCAGGTTCCCAAAGGCGAACATCATGTTGGATATTATCCTTTAAAGACCCTATGAACACATCAATCCTATGCTCCTCTGGAATATTTTTTACCCGTATGTTCAATTTTTGGAACTCCTCAATGTGCTCCATTATTGAACCCTTTTGTTTGAGACTTATCAATTGGCTAAAAAAAGTGTTGCTTTTTGTATCCTCATAATGTGTTGTCAATTCTTGTGTAAAAATTGCCCAAGTGATAATTTGTTTACGAGAGCAAAGCCATTGATACCATACAAACTGATTTGGTTCCAAATATAAAGTTTCAATACGTACCTTTTGTGTGTTTTCCACATTATTGAGATCGAAAAATTGCTCCATCCGTAATATCCATGTTGCGGGATCCTTGCCATCAAACTTCCTCATATCGATTTTTGGAATATGGTGGGTCTTTGATCCAACATTAGAGTCTATGGAATCATGATTAACATTTCTTTTGTCTCATCATGAGTTTCCTTTACTACCCTTTCACCCTTAGTGACCATTTCTTGTAGCAACTTATTCAATTTTATCTTCAATTCTTCCATCTTATCATCCATGCCATCCATTTTAGCATCCATGCCATTCATCTTAGCTTCCATGCCTTTCTTAAAACCATCCATCTTAGCTTATACACCTGTTTGTGCAAGTGACACCCGTTGCACTTGGTCTCGTAATTTTGATATATCATGTTGCATTTATTCCTCTTCTTCATAAGTCATGCTAGAGCTTTCAGGTTGCTTATTTGGTGTTTGCATTTTCTTTCCTCGGAGCATCAATTATCAATAATAATGCTTTACTATGCCCTTTGAATTCCTTCAAACTAATTTTTCAAACCAAGCTTATGCAAAAATTTAAAAAAAACTACACATCTTTTTTCACTTTGTAGGAGCTTGATATTGAATCTGATGTATCTCTGTAATTTCGGATCATATAGTTCTAAAATTTCGACCTGTAGTAGCCCTCTGCATCCTCTTTCCAATGTCACTAGTCTAATCCAAATTGGATTCTCCAAGGAAGATTTATGCACAATCTCCCAAGATGACCTAATTATAGACCTTTCAAGAAGAGCGAACTTGTATGAAGTGCCATGTGTCACTGTTTCGACCTTTGGCTCTAAAAAATATATACAAGAAACTGCAGTCTATCCTCCTTTTGTACCTTCTTACAAAATTTCAATCTGATTCTTAGAGAGAAAGTTATGACGATTTTCCCTAGGTCACCTGTTTGGAATGTAATTCAGGATTCTGCAAAAAGACCAACTTCCTTAGATCATATCTCTGCAAATATAGTGCGAAAAGCTCTTAAATTTAGACCCTAGGTTTAGTGCGATTTCATCTCAAATGGGTTTTTTTCTTTTCTTCTAAAACATCACAGAAAACAAATTATAGCGAAAATGCCATGATGACCTATTTGGAGCAGCGAAACCCTAGAATCCAAAGCTATGATACCAAATGTTATGAAACCAGCTCACAAAAAGATAGAAAAGATAGTTGAACGCCTTAGAATTCAGCCTCTTCGAGGGGACAACCTCCTTTACATTACACAAATGAGTAATTCTTGGATGATTCAAATGACAAAACCTCATTTCTATATATAGGAGTCTAAGGGGTCACAATATAACCAAGCCGACCTAACAATAATATTATAAAAGCAAAAAAATAATAATAGAGAGATTCTATGGGGCACAGTAATAACAATATGGGGATAATAGGGGCACAACAATATTAATAAGGGATACAACAACAGTATTAATGGGGGCATCACTAGTATTATAGGGACCTAACATCCCTCGTGGCATTTGCTGCATTATCCTCCATTAATTCATAAACACATTATCCATTCACATACAAGTAAAAACATGATGAGAGCCATACACAGCTATCATCAAATGTGCATATAACCAACATAATAGGAATAGGAATACAATAAACATATCAGCCATAAAATCCATAAATACATTAGTACCTTTACACATGAAAATCAAGGGAATGGATTTCTCATTAATGAATGAAATGAACCAACCAAAGATGGGACTACCACGTTCCATCCGACCATAGAATGGTTGAACCAAATATCTCTTCAGTCATTCACACCCGTGCCATATTCCAAGCATGAATGTGGGATCTCATAGAACACATCAATCAAAACTCATCCAGGGCTTCCAGAGCCCATCCACCTCAACCCATCAAACATTGATTCCACCTCATAGTTGGACATCACCAAAAAAACCATCAACAAATTGGTTTCCATCCAAGCCTTCAAGGGCTTCCAGAGCGTTTGTCCAAACAAGGCTTCCAGAACTAGTAACTCGATCCACAGCTTATACAGGGTTTCCAGAGAATTTGTCCAACCAAGGCTTCCAGGACTAGTAACTCAACCCACCAAGGGCTTCCAGAGCATTTTTCCAACTATGGCTTCCAGGACTAGTAACCCAACCCAAGTTGTTATAGGGCTTCTAGAGCGTTTGTTCAAGCAGGGCTTCTATGACTAATAACTCAACCCAAGCTAAGGAAACATGAGAACCAACCAAAACAAAACAATGAAAGCCCATAGTCACCATGGCTATCCAAGAAATGGAAAGGCTAGGCAATCCACTGTCGATCCAGGCAATCCTCCTTGCCAATGATATATCACAACTAAGAAACCATATTCATGTGCCATGCATGCTAAAACTAGTGAAGAAATCATACATGCAACTCGGTACCTGCAAGAATATCTGATGTAGCTACTGATGTCGATGCCCTCTTGCACTTTCTTGCTCTTCCTTTGCCTTATTTCTCCAAGAATCCAAGTATGCCACACCCACCAAGGGTGCTCCAAGAAAACTCTAAGTCTCCAAGAGTATGAGAGACAAAGAATAATGAGAGAGCTCCAAAAGTGAATTGAAAAAAGGTTCACACTAAAAGCAAGAAGCTTTCCAACTGATCCTTAGAAGCTTTTTTATTAATGAGGCTTGTTTCGGATGGAAGCACCCTAGGGCTTTGGGTTAGAACCCTAATAGAGCATAAGCAAACTACAACAAGAAATACTCATACAGCTCAAGCAAGATGCTTATATTAACAAACTACGTGTTGGCCCTCGTTTTTTATCAAATTTTGCTTATTAAAATCCACCTAATTTCCATCATTTTCCACCATATACCATCCATATGCACCTTATTTTGACTTTATTATGCATACTCAAGCAAATAAATTATGCTTTTCAATTTTTAAGTATTTTTGCAAAAATTGGGTTTTAAAAGTATTTTTGGACAGAATCAGAAATTCCCGTAATGGCTATGTGGATGACATATTTGCAGGACACTTGGGCTCGAGCTAGATACATGAATGGAAAGCTTGGGAACTAGGACTGAACTAATTCCAATTGGTTCAGTCAAACAAGCTATATGAGACCCGGTCAAGGTTGGTCAAACATGACTACTCATCCAGAAAATCCCCTAAGAAATAGGGCAGTTTTATGATTTCATGGTATTTTCCATATTTTAAGTGATATATTGGATGGATTCGACTTGGATAGGTGGATATGGATAGATATAGTTGTTAGAGATACTTTAGATCAGTTTGTTTCATGATCTTCTATTTGAGCCAAAACTTTGAAGGCTTATGTAATGTAGAATTAATGTAGAGTTTATGTAATTTGATTTTGAGACTCTTTGAAGACTAAACGATAATTGAAGAACCTGTTTCATTTCAATTTGTTGTTCATGCTTGGTTGATTTACTGAAGTTGTTGTAGCTGATATTTCTTCAAATGTGCAAGGCAAGGGTGGAGGGCCCCCGCACCAAGCTAAGTGCACTTCTTGGTTAAATTTTCATAGTTTTCATAAATTTGTTCTTGTTTCAAATGTATTTAGATGTGTGATGATTGCTGAATGAATATTGGTTTAATTATAATCTACATATGAAGGGACACACAGGAATTTAAGTTAAATTCCCTTCTATTTGATCTTGAACTAAAACTGAATTTCATTCTCCTTTTCTTATTTGAAGTTATTTCTGCATTTCTGGTTTGAAGCAATGGTGATTATGATATAGTAGAATTGTGAAGAAGGACAATCTGGTCCTCCTTAGTTAGAAGCCTCTTCTTTTACATATTTTGCCTCATAAACCATTGTTAATTAGTGATTTGGATTTATCTTCATGAAAGTAGTATTGTTGGGAAGGACAACCTGGTTCTCCTAAGTTAGGAGCCTCATCCCTCACATATTACATAAATGAATTAGAAGTTGTTAAAATAGGTTTATATTTGTAATATGTACTTCCTTAACTCTTCAAAATTTATCTTCTAAGCTTGGCTATATCTGATATCCATACACTGTGGACTTGCCTCCAAGTTTTACAAACCTGGATTGATAATGAATACTTGTGTTAATTTGTGTTAATAAATTAGCCCAACATTTTGGCGCCATTGTCGGGGAGGCAATTATCAGCATAGTCAAACAGAATATAAACAAAAACGCTAAAAATTTGATTAAAAAACAAAATTAGTTAAGATACATTTATCTTAGTTATGTTTCTTTATGCCAAGAAATAGAGATCCTAAAAGTAGATTCCCAAAACAAAACCCCCAACAAAAAAAAAATAATAAAATAAAAAATAACTACAAAATCCATTTGCAAGACAAGATCGAAAAAAATGATGTTAAAGAAATCATTTAGAGAAGGAGGGTATGCCACCACAAAACTATTCTCAAGTCCTTGTCCTCAGTTTAGAATGCTCACTAGGGATGAATCTTCATGTCTAAAGATAGAAGAGAAACAAAACATCCATGAAGATGATCCACAGGAAGGGAATCTAGAACTTTCTTCTAGCTATTTTTGTGAGGAGGTGAATGAGTCATGGATCATATGCAATGAAGATCAAACATTAGAGCCAGAAATTGAAGAATTTCTATCATGTATATCACAAGATCCCTTGTGCATACAAGATTTTGAACAAGTACCACAAGAAGAGTTTTGTGCTAAGACAATTAATGAGAACCAAGCAAACAAAGATCATCTTAAAACTTGGTTTCAACTAGTCATTAGCTCACAACACTACTCCATTTTTCAACATTCTTTCTCATCAAATCTTTATGATCAGATAAATTTTCATGTCCAAACATTCATTAAAATATATTTTTCAAATTTGGATATTAGTTTACTTATGATCTTGTTATGAAAATGGATGCATTGGAAATTATCCTATACTTGAGAGAATGAATTATTTTTATAAAATAGAATAGGATAAAATATAATAAATAAACAAGTAGAATGAATTCACAATAAGACTTCCATAATAATTTTGTTTCAAACTATCATAAATATTTCTTCAAATCATTGTTCAGTATCCATTTGAAAGGACTACATGGAAAATTGTAGTAAGAACAATCCTACTTTGGGTAACCATATAGGATCATTTTTAAATCATGTTTTTTTACATATCTCTTGACGTTTTTGAATCCATTTTGAATTTTCAATTTATATCACAAATAAAAATCTGATGAAAATCAAAACTAGGTCTCAAGTGAAATGTTAAGGACAGAGTTAGTACAGCCTATATTTGAGGTGTCTAATGGAAACATTTTTACCTAAAATTCATAGGGAAGATATCCCTTGGAATATATTTTCCAAATCAACTTGAATCACCTTAATCGGGTATCATATGAAAAAGTTATTCTTAAAATACTAACTGCTTCTCGAAAACACGGCATGGTGACATTGGAATATTTGACATACCAAATCATATTATTTTCAAAACCTGTTTATATGGGATATATATATTCAAGTCTAGTTTAAGACACAATTTGAAACATCCCATTTGGAGGTCAAATGAAAAATTTATGCCACAGTTAGTGATTGCATGTCTTCAAATCAACATAGTAAAACTCTGCCTCCTAGTTCTGTTCATCACCAATTTTGTGATATAAAACCTAATTATTTTTAAAACCTGTTTCTACTGGAAAAAAAAATGAATCTACTTTAATCTCCAACAGGAATCACATCGATCCGATCTTTAACGAAAAATTTACACTCTAAATAGTGACTGTTGGTCTAGTTAAAAATTCACAAGTTGCTCTATCAAACATGGCACTCCTTATAATTTTTACCATATCATTTTAAACCATTTTGAAAACCTATTTATATTGGAGGCAACCATATTAATTCACTTCAACTTGGCTTTGGAATCACTCTAATTGGATATAAAACGAATATTTTGTAAACAAAATACCACTAGGAGGTCTAGGCTGGCCACCATTTCTCAAGGGGTAAATAAATGCATTTTGTTTGTATGTAATCTTTGGACTTGCTTCCTAAGAAATGCTTGTAATGATTTACATAATTATTGGAAGAAGAGAGACTGTACACCTCTCTTCCTCCATCATCTAATATTGTATTGCAGCCAAGTCATATGTTTTTGCAGTTCATAGGGAGAATGAAGGAGTGAACTCCATGGATGAAGTAATTTTCAAAGTCAATTTTAAATTCATATTCCGGAATACGAATACAAATTTTCAAGTCAAAGCAAAGAGAAAATTCACCTAATGTTGAGTTCATCCAATGAAAATCAAACTCTTGAAGCTTGCCTTTAGTTACTAACCAACAACACCAATCACTCCACGACATGATCGAGATCAAGGCAAAAGACATGAAGCTAATAATCATCAGAAGAAATCAAGTTTTTTTACCATGAAAAGTCACATCCATTGCCAAAAAAGTCTTTCATAAGCCATATTGTTCATGATTTCAACCATCATCCATATTGTATGTTAAGTTCCATGATCATGCACATTGAAGTCCAGACTTATTATCTATCCATTTACTACTATATCATGACTTCAATATAACTTTTCATACTTCCCTACTCCATTACACCCCACTTCCATCCAGAAAAGAAAAGAAAAGAAAAAAAAATAGAAAAAGATCAAAAATAATAAAGGAGTTTGGTTGTGAAAATCCAGAAAACTGGCACAACACAAACTCAAATTCATATTGGAAAACCAGCTTGTTTGGATAATATGAATTTCTATTTTGTTTTACAATTTCTTCAGTTTGATTTTGCAGGAATCATCCTCCTAAATAAGCAAGACTTGGGGACAAGTCTCAGAATAAGGAAGGGGGAAGATTCGTAATAAAACTATGCAAATAGTTTGAGCAATGGTTTGATAAGGGACCTGAATAAAGCACCCGCATTCACATTTATCAATTAGGGACCTGAATAAAGAATATGCATCCAAATTCATCAGTGAGGGACCTGAACAAAGACAATATAAAAGGGACTTGAATATCAGATGCAGAAACTAGTGTCTACATTTCATCAAAGAATATCCTTGAAGAACCATCATCATGAGGAAAAAATGAACCAGCAAAGGACATCATCAGTTAGCATTGACATCAAGCTATTATGGAAGTACAAGTATAGTAAGTGTAAAAAAAAGTTGCTCTTAGAACCTTTGATTTTTGAAAAAAATCTAGAATTTGATAAAACTAGTGTAACTTGATATGCATTCCACTACATTTACCATTCCACATTTATCCCATTAACCTCATCATAATAAACTATATTACAAACTATCATTTACCCTACTCCTACCATACAAAAATCATTTCCCTATACATTATCCTACCATATAAAAAAAAATCATTTCCCTTACATTTTTATAAGCATTTTTTATTGAAAAATAAGGGCAATGTTTTTTTCCCTAAGGAATTTGTTTGACTTGCAAAAACCACACAAAGGTTAAAGGTTAGTATCATAAGGAAAATAATTTAATTTTAAAAATGATCTATCATATGGTCATTTTATAATTAAATTAAGAAAAGAGTATAACCTAAGGTATGGAATGAGCGCAATATGAAAATATGACAAAACCTAAGTGGAAAATGCAAATGCAATGCAATGAAGGACATGAAATTATGATGCAAACAAACTAAAGTATGGGCATGCAGTGTAATGAGGGTGGTTATGATTGAAAGAACATGGTAAGTGAGTACACACAGTGAAACATAAGCAACCACAGGTACGCAAGTGAAAGACATGGTTGGATGTGAAAAACAGACAAAATATATTAAAAAATATGCTACAGCTATCCTTAACCATTACAGGGAAACAAGCTCTGAGATAAGCCTTTCTTCTACCATCATAGCCAAAGGCTAGCTCAGAAAGAAAGGGAGTAACACTGTGCATCCACATGCGTTCATACAACATCTTCGATTGTGGAGAAATAAGGTCAGCACCGAGCAGTATGGAGCGTTAAAAAGGAGTTGTATGGTGTTTCGAAGAAGGCTTTGCGCCAAGCTCCAACCTAAGCCATCAATTACACAGAGAATCCCTTGAATCACACAGAGAAATCCTAGTGAAGGTAGATCCCTTAGCAATTAAACTAAAACGATTTTGAAAATCAAACTTCAGATTTAGTTGAAATGTGTCATATGAGACTTCAGTTCCGAATCGTTTGCTATTTGTTGTCATTAAAATCCTCTACCACCTCTAAGAGATAACGATTTCTTGGGAAGTAGTTTTGATGAACTATATGACTAACGAGAATCATTAACACTGAGTTTTCAACAAATTCCTCTTCCAGTTCAGATGGCATTCTGTATCCA
Source organism: Pinus taeda (assembly GCA_000404065.3). Classification (NCBI taxonomy): domain Eukaryota; kingdom Viridiplantae; phylum Streptophyta; class Pinopsida; order Pinales; family Pinaceae; genus Pinus; species Pinus taeda. The sequence continues at coordinate 8,175 of APFE031718954.1, read as the reverse complement.
TCACGAGAAACTCATTACTCAATTTTCAAAGCAACAAGGATGTACAGGATGCAATTAGAAAAGGTGTATACATTAATTTCTGGTGAGATTGATTGTGCGGATATAAAACATAGACTGCTTAAGAACAAGGATAAAGCCTCCTATTGTCAATATTAATATTGGGATTACGGTTAAGGGAGATGTAGATGATTTGGATATGGTGGTTGAGACTCTTGAAGAATTGGGCTTTATGAAAGACTGATTTTATATCCATTGTGATGGGGCTTTATTTGGATTTTTTTTTCAAGAGCAGAAGAAGTTCGATTTCGATTTCTAAGAAGAAAAAGTGAGTTGATTTTCATTCCTATCTTAAAAAAAATCAATTTCTCCAAACAGACAGACACTGCATCTTAAAATCGATTTCAAGGCAGAGTGAGTAATTATTTCTAGAATTTGATTTCAGATTCTAAGGAGACAGAGGAAAATCAATTTCAATTCCTGAGGAAGCAGAGAAGGTAAAAATAAAAGAAATTGTTCAGGATTATTTCCAAAATTTGGTTTTAAAAAAAAAAGTCAGTGGTGGTGTTATTAAATTTAAAAGCAACATTTAAAATTGCAGAATGATTTTTATCTCCAGAAATTGATTTCCAATTGAATGCTAGCATTGGTTAATTTTCCAGAAATTGATTTCAAATTGAATTATCATTCAATCTCAGAAATGCATTTCAATTTTAAGAAGCCAACCATCCACTAGAAATTTCAACAAGTTTTCTTGCAGTTAATCAAAGATCAGAGAAAAAATTTATTGGAGCAGCAGACTCCTTTTTGTAGCAAAAGAGAGAAGATCGATTTCAAGACAGAGAAGGTAATAAAAATTCTCTTCATTCCCAGAATTTTCAATTTGATTTTTGAAGAGATATAAAGGTTAATTGTTCATTTCTCCAGCATTCAATTTCTGAAGAGACAATCTTTGGTAATATCACCTGTAGAATGATGTAAGTTCCCGGATTCAATTCTGAATAGATATATGGTGGTGATAATTAGTAAAAATTGGAAGCAGTTGTTCAGAACTTTCCAAATCATTTTCAAAATTAGATTTCATTTCCAAGAATTCGATTTCATTTTCAGAATTGAGGGGCAGTGATCAAAAGGTGTTTTCTCGAAGGAAGAGACAGGGTATTTTCCAGAACATTAATAAAGTTTTTTTTTCCAATCATCAAAATAGAGCTTTGATCCACAAACAACAAAAACAAAAGTAAAATATGAGAATCAAAACATCTAGTTTTGAAATTCGAAATTTTTAAGAAGTCACTATTTTTTGTTGCCTTTTCTAAGAAAAGGAAAATGAAATGTGAAAAAAAAAAAAAAACATGGGTTTTCTTCAGAATGAGCCTAATTAAGCTCTACCAGGACAGTTTTCTCAAATTCACTGCTATTTGGGATATTTTCTTGGTTCTTTCGACCTCTAGTTTGCAGATTGCATGGGTAAAACAATGGCTAAATTGAAAGTGAATTCCTAGTCATAAAAAGGATTGGCACAAGTTATTTTGTAGTGGAATAATACTAGAAGAAAACCCCCTACACAAGTGAAAGAAGCTTTAATTTTTTTTCGATTGGTGTTTTCTCTGCGGACTGTGCGACATTGTAAGATTGGCTTCTTTTAGTGAAGATGTGAGGGCAAATGGATATTGGTTCCTTTAAGTGAAATTGTTGAGATTACTAATTTGATAGGGACATGAATCCTGTGCTAGAATGTATTAGATAATTCAAGTTTTATTTGTTATCTTCTCTGAAGTTGCTCATCCAAAATGATTTATTGGTGTTATTTCTGGTGTTTTATCATGAGAGGAAGAATAATGTAAAGTTGTTGTATTTGTGTGTTGGTGGTGAAACCTCATCACACATCAGAGACATTTTTGTTCCCATAACTCCAAAATATATAGCTCAAGAAAAACAATTTCCATTGATAGGTAAAGAATATTACAAAGAGAAACACTTCAAAGAGAAATGATGAAATTTCTTTTTAGTAAAACAAAGGAAGGGAAAGGAGAAAAAGTAAAGAATGTCATCTACAAGGAAGGAGAAAAAGTACATGAAGGCATAGATATCCTTTTACAGGTAGCTCAAGAGAAAGCTTCATCTTCAAGGGTCAGAGCCACAAGTACATCAGTAGGCCAGTCAGCATATAGAAGCAAAAGGTTAAGGAGACAGAGGCAAGCATGAGGGCATGCTTGAGAGTAAGCAAGGGGGAGATGCTGGCCCTCATTTTTTAATCAAATTTTGCTTATTAAAATCCACCTAATTTCCATCATCCACCATATACCATCCATATACACCTTATTTTGACATTATTATGCATATTCAAGCAAATAAATTATGTTTTTCAATTTTTAGATATTTTTGCAAAAACTGGGTTTTAAGAGTATTTTTGGACAGAATCAGAAATTCTCGTAATGGTTGTGGATGACATAATTGCAAGACACTTGGGCTCGAGCTAGATACATGAATGGAAAGCTTGGGAACTAGGACTAAACTAATTCCAATTGGTTCGGTCAAAACAAGCTGAATCAAGCCCGGTCAAGGCTGGTCAAACATGACTAGTCATCCAGAAAATCCCTAGGAATTAGGGCAGTTTTATGATTTCATCGGATTTTCCATATTTTTAGTGATAGATTGGATGGATTCGACTTGGATAGATGGATATGGATAGATATAGTTGTTAGAAATACTTTAGATCATTTTGTATCATGATCTTCTATTTAAGCCAAAACTTTGAAGGCTTATGTAATGTAGAATTAATGTAGAGTTTATGTAATTTGATTTTGAGACTCTTTGAAGACTGAAAGATAATTGAAGAACCTGTTTCATTTCAATTTGTTGTTCATGCTCGGTTGATTTACTGAAGTTGTTGTAGCTAATATTTCTTCAAGTGTGCAAGGCAAGGGTGGAGGGCCCCCGCACCAAGCTAAGTGCACGTCTTGGTTAAATTTTCATAGTTTTATAAATTAGTTCTTGTTTCAAATGTATTTAGATGTGTGATGATTGTTGAATGAATATTGTTTTAATTCTAATATACATATGAAGGGACACACAGGAATTTAAGTTAAATTCCCCTTCTATTTGATCTTGAACTAAAACTGAATTTCATTCTCCTTTTCTTATTTGAAGTTATTTCTACATTTCTGGTTTGAAGCAGTGGTGATTATGATATAGTAGAATTGTGAAGAAGGACAATCTGGTCCCCCTTAGTTAGAAGCCTCTTCTTTTACATCTTCTGCATCATAAACCATTGTTAATTAGTGATTTGGATTTATCTTCATGAAAGTAGCATTGTAGGGAATGACAACCTGGTTCTCCTAAGTTAGGAGCCTCGTCCCTCACATATTACATAAATGAATTAGAAGTTGTTAAAATAGGTTTATATTTGTAATATGTACTTCCTTAACTCTTCAAATTTTATCTTCTAAGCTTGGCTACATCTGATATCCATACACTGTGGACTTGCCTCCAAGTTTTACAAACCCGGATTGATAATGAATACTTGTGTTAATAAATTAGCCCAACACTACGTAAGAGTGACCGTACCTGGATTTTCTTCGTTTGATTAGGTCCCGCAGGGTTCAGACCCTCTGCAACTCCCGATGTTCTTCAAACCTGAAAATCATTCAATTCGAACATACATAACAGTATATAAGTAAAGAATATTCACGAAATTGACTTTATATCATATAAACAAATGATTGATCATACATCAAAACAACATTCATATATGAATTAAAACATAATTTGATGCATAAACATAGTTAATTTCGGAAACAAGACAGCTTTTCTTTTATTGCAGTAAGATATAAATAACATGAAAAGAATTCACCTGAGTCTTCTTCTTTTGGCTCCAAGCAGAACCGTCCTCCGGATTCATCCTATCCCAGCCTTCGAAAATCTTCTTCCATCACCAACACCATGATATCTCAAGCAAAAGGAAGGATATCTATAATCAAGGAAACAAGGGTTTCCTAAAGCTTGGGGAAGTGCATGAGGCACAGGGATTCACCAGACTCAGTTAGGGATAATCTCAGTATAATAACTCTATCACTTTTCCTCCTTAAGGCCTTCCCATAGAAGTCTATTTATACTTCTCCCAATTAGTTTTTTAGTTTGGAAACAGTTGGGCCACGGGCAATAGGAGGTAATCAATAGGTAAAACACGTGAACTCTGCCCATAATTAAGGAAATTTAATTTTTTCAAGTGTTTTAATACATATACGCAGGTTGGGTATTGACTGACCGCGTGCACACGCTTTTAGCTCAGGGAAAAGTAGCGTACAGGGAATAAAACACTGTTTTTTATATATTTGGACCAAGTCTGGAAGGAGGGGTTTCCCTAGGCCATAAACAAAGCATCACATTTACCAAGAGTGGTAAATGGTGCTATAACAGATGCCCCCTAATATATGAGGTCATAAGGGGTACATGATGGCCAAAATGTATTAAGTGTATGGAAAGAATCATGCCAAGACTGAGAAGGACTTCACCAGAATTCAGCCTGCCAAGCCATCAAAAGAGATCAGGAAGAAACTTATGTCTAAGGTGGGCATACCCATTCTCAGAGAAAGTAAAGCATGTTTGCATATCAAGTACAAGCGTATCCAATATGTATACTAGTATAAAGGAACTGAAAGTACATAATTGATCATCTAATCGTGATAAAAAAAGTACATGTCTGAATATCACATATAAGAAGACGATCAATGATGATGAAGGATGAAGCTGATCACTGATGTCAAAAACTGATCCCAATAGTACCAAATGAACATGATGGAATAAAATGGTATTACATCGCAGCCCGGATGCCAGCATATAAGATTTTGCTGTGAAGAACTGCAGCATATAAGGTGGATATTGTCAACTAGCAGCAACAGGAGAAACTGACAAGTGAACCAAAAGATGTTGATGCAACCCAAGGTCTTCACCGATCGTCGCGGTACATTTCTACACAATAGGAATAAATTATCTGAGGTCGACAACGTGAGAAATTGTTTGATTACTGGTCATTGATGTATACCGTTAACAAACGCTAGACTACTCACTGATAATGATAAGGAGATTCAAGGTACCCAGTACAATCTAACAAGCGCGAATGAATAAGCTGAATTCGAACACTTGAAAGAATCTCTCAATCTGAAGACAATGATGGTATCCCACTGTCAATAGCGAAGGAATCTGCCACTGATGACTGCAAACCCCAAGGTACTGCCAAATGGACTCTAGGTCTTTTTCCCATATCAAATGAGTTGTATTTGATAAGAAAAGATCCGCTAGAAGGAAGGCATTAAGGCATCCTTCATCAATCTAGCACGAGTGTAACCCATAAGCCAATAATGTGGAAGGAATCGGATGAAAAAGATGTAGTAACCCAACTGAAGCATGTTTCCGGTGTACACAAGATGTAGCTAGTGCATGATAGAAACCCTCTGAACCAACCAATAATGAAAGCTGACATAGAGGTGAGGAATCCACTAGTAGGGTCAAATGGAAACCAATGAACTGCACAAATCCCATTGTGTGATAATGAAAGCTGATGTCGAACACAAGGGAAACCACTAAGTCAAAGACCCATGATACTGATCAATGTTGAGCACAAGGTGACCTATCAATAATGAAAATAGGATCAAGGTGCGGCTCTAGATCTGCCCTCAGAGCAATATGTCGTAGTCGATAAGGACAAGACCTACTAGCAAGAATTCAATGACCTTCTCAAACCAGCATGAGCAAAGGACCAATATAACTGATGTGATGACAAACATGATACTAACATCCAGGGATGGCCGACTGAAAGAATAGATCAAGGGACACCGCAGAGAGGTGGACTCAAGTTTACTTCCCTTGAACAAAAGCACAACTCAATGATGACTATATGGCAGCATATGATAACTCTATATAAGTTTGTCATGCAAGAGGCATAAACAAACTCTCCATATGATTGGAAGAGGTAACCAATTGGAGGAGTACTGACTCAATAACAAGGTTAAGGCGCTCCTAAGTCAAACTAAATCCCACCCAAATGGAGGAGAGACTTTCTTTTGAGTGCTTTGTTCAAGGGCGACACGACTGACTCTAGCTGCCAACAAAATATGGAAATGTCGTCCTTTTCCTGCTCTTTTTGGAATATATAATTTTTTTGTCTTTTTCTTTAAGCTAGAAAAAGAATAAAAGAATGCTATAGTACAGTGGAAATAACGAGTTTCGGAGAAACGAATGATCTAGTTCCTAGGAGGGGAACATTCCTATGCTCAATGCAGGGAGGCGAAACTGGTCAAGGACACTCAAAGGGATGCTCTTTCCACGTGTATCAGGATGCATCAAGTTGCAAAAGCTAAGTGATTGCATGGTTGACTTTGCATAAGACATGGTCAAATAAGTGGCTTAAACACGAGTCCAAGTGAAGTCGGATCAAGGCCAAAAGTGTGCAAATAGCCAAAATGCAATGTAGTATTACAACTCAACACAAAGGAGCCTCTAGGGTATAAGGCCAGAAATTAGCGTGGAAGAAAGGAGAATGTGTCTTCAACGCATCAGTCATGGCGGGACTAAAGAGGACTCCTGAGCCTACTTAGTATAGCAACATGGGCAACCAATGTCAGTGAGGTTCTAACTAAGATGCCCATGTAAAGGATGGCTCTACCATCACATCATGATTTTAAAAATCAGCGAGTGAAAATGGTGTGCTAACCAACATATGATGGGGTCAACCCTATGGCTAATGTATTGTTGAATGGAGGCTAATATGCAAGATGCAGTGGAAAATGGTTTTCCCTAACCTAAATGCTAGTGAGAGAACGATCCCTGCCATGACGGTTCAACAGTGTTGGAATTATGATACATATGTTGTACTTGATGGCAACCCACTCATCTCAGATGATAAATTATAGTGCAGCAAAGTTATTTTCTGGTTCATGCACTTTCATGCAGAGAAAAGTTCCTTTCATACAGAGAAAAGTTCACGCACTTTCATGAAGAGAAAAGTTCACGCACTTTCATGCAGAGAAAAGTTCACGCACTTTCATGAATAGAAAAGTTCCTTTCATGCGGAGAAAAGTTCACGCACTTTCATGCAGAGAAAATTTCACGCACTTTCATGCAGAGAAAAGCGCACACACATGGGAAACCTTATGGTTGGTTCATGGTATTAGTCCGACAGTTTTTGATCCTATGGTTTTGGTCCGTGGTATTGCATCCAAAAGAGTTGAACCCAAGTATTGGGTCCGTGGTATTGTTTCTCAATGGTTTTGGTCCATGCTTTTGAGTGAGGCCTAGCCTATAAAAAGGAAAGGAGATCATTTGGCTAATCACAGTTGAGTTGAAAATCTTAAGAAGAGCAAGATCTGAATTTCTGATAATCGGTCGGTGAGACATAGTTAAATCTGAATCAAGGAGAAACCTGAGCATTATAAGTCAGATCTACTGAAGAGTTGGAGCGGCCACGGCAGAAGTGTGGATATCCATAGGTTTCTTTCGGTGAAGTTGCGGACCTTTCCTGAAATATATTTTAGCTGTCTTTTATCTGTTTCTGCAGAGATCTGGGTTTAAATTGGTGTCTGGTTACTGGTGTTATTTTCTGGATACTGCATTCTAAGAAGTTATTTTTTTAAAGGAGATTGGGTGATGCACATGTACTTGATGTTTTGGATCCAGTTTGAAAATTTATGAAACGTGGTCCCTGGAAGAAAGAGAAGGTAGTAACCTTCTTTAGGTCAGCACCTACGTACTAGTATCTTAGCTAGTACAAGAGCTAAGGGGGTTGTAGCTCCCTTCCAGGAGAAGCTGGAAAACGAGAGAGGGTTGTAGCTCTCTGCAGGTTGTAGCTTGCGTATTGGCAAAGCACTGCCCCAGTACAAAATCAAAAGAAGTTTCTTTGAAAGAAGATAGAGACATATTGCAGCAGTTGGTTTTCACCCACATTGGGTTTCCACCTTATATCTGGTGCTCTTTGGTGTGTGACTGTCTATGTTTCTTGTTCCTGTTTATTATTATATGGTTCTGACATACAGATTAATGGTTAACATCTAAAGAATAAATTACATTAAAATCTGTAAGGTATATACAAGTTTCATTAGTCAGATTTGCAAGTGTTTATTGAAAAGATTTGATAATACTGATTCCCCCCCCCCCCCCTCTCAGTATTATTTCCAACAATTT
>APFE031718944.1:179240-203971 GCA_000404065.3 Pinus taeda | reverse complement strand
GGGGGGGCGTGAGGGGGCGAGGGGGGACGTGGCACATTAAAAACCATTTAAATTAATTAAACGCTAAATTTAATCTTTATTTAAGAGTTAATTAACGTTTAGCGTTTTGGAAAATGGCGGTTTTATGTTATAAAAATGGCAACCAAGCCATGAACAACACACTCACAGCCTTTTCAAGTTTGCTGAGCGCTCCACTCACTATTTCACTGTTTGGATTTCTGATTCATCATTCCAGAACTCCTCCCTCTCTCTGGTCGAGCGTCCTAGAAGCAGCAGCTCCCATCGAGCATCGTGCGAGCAGCACCTCCCTGAGCAGCGTTGCGTGTTGAGGATCGGGCTGCTATAGCTGAACAGGTTAGTAATAGACTAACAGTTCAATAAGTGATATAACAATATAACTTATAAGTCTCCAACAGATCAATAGTGCGCATTGTTTGGTGTGTCTTGACGACTGTTTTAACTTTTTTTTAAGCGACAATGCTATCGTAACTTCCAACCATCAGTTCTCCCGTAGAGTCACCATGGTCTCGAAAGAAACCAGGTTTCCATGTTTCAGTTATTAATTAAAAAATTTAAATATATTATGCAGGGTTTCATATGACGTCGGGCGGCCTTGTCTACGGCCACACTAGTTTTCATATGACGGCCTTGTCTCGATTTTACATATATTCTGCAGTTTTTATGATTTATCATTGCACAGTACATCAGCGCTTTCCGAATCAGTGTGCGTGTGAATGAAGTTTGGGCAATCATCAGAGCGTCTGTCTTAGAGCAGTGTCCACTGTCAACCAAATAGGCTAGCTGCTATTCATATATTAATATTATCAGTTGAAAATCTACGGCCTGCCTAACTAATATCAATATAAAATTTATTGCTGTGAAGTAGCTCTGAAAATTGAAATCGGTTTGCTTTTGTGATGCGTGTGTACTGTTGGTGTAGTTAGAGTTAAATTACAATGTTTTTCCATGGTTAAATCATAAATGCCCTTCTACACCCTGCATAGTCAACTTCGGTATGATTGAGCAATATTGCTAATAATGTATATGATGACGCTCATACTGATGCCAATTAAGCTAGAAGCTTTTATAAAAACATGATTGCGGCTCTAAAATATATGAACCGTTTCCACTTTCAAATATATTATATAACACAAAGGTTTGGATGAAGTTTATCCATCTAAATATGAAACATTGTTTGTCGCCTGTCTTAGAGCTTATCCCAATACTCCATTATATAGTCTTTTACACAGCCTGCAAACTTATGAAGATGTTGATTTCCACACAATACAAAAAAACAGAAACTTTGGTTTTATTGAAAATAATCCAATGTCAAGGCCTCATGTCAAATGATATTCAAATGTCAAATGATATTCATATCAATGATCATGCTTTGCAGCTTTTCAATTCAAACCAAATTGGCAAATTGTCATAGTGGACTCAATTAATAAATTATATTTTATATTTATAAATTTTTAAGACCTCTGACGCTCCCACGTTTCCTAAAAATGGTAGGGAGCTTTTGCATAGGCGCTCCCACGCCCCTCGCTCCCTCGCCCCTCGTCCCGAAACCTTGGTTGGAACACTGCTTTATTCCCTTCTATTTCATTAGGCATGGGCTGTTCAAACTCCTAGTAACTTTGTAGTTAAATTTTCTGTATGTTCCTTTACAATTTCTATATGCCTGCAAAGAATATCTGATTGGATTTTGTCTCTAGGGATATGCTGCTTGGAAGTTCTTGTAAAATAATTCATATTCCTCCCCTTTGGGGTTTGTGCAGGAAACCAGGAAATGAAAATATTATTCGAAGTACATATGTCCTTCCTGATGGTATCAAACATAAGCGGGGTTTTGTGAAAGATCCAGAAGGGGCCCGGAGATATCTGTCTCTACAAGAGAAAGGAGCACTGCCAACAGATTCACAGGAGAATTCAAGAGAGCATGATATTTCTCAAATTGTTGAGATTGTAGAAGATAAAAAGGATGATGCTTCCATCAGAAATGAAGTATGGATACTTTTCAGTGATCTCACAAGGAAGAGAATGTTTTCATGATATCTGAAATTTTGAATCATATGATATTTTTGCTTTTTACCATTTTGATTTAATAATAGTAAATTATCTTCATACATGCAGGAATTGAAGTTGACTAATGAACGGTTTCTTGTTCCAGAAATGCTTTTTCATCCTGCTGATCTTGGTGATTTTCATTTGCAGAATCCAAAATTCTATTGGTAATTGGTTCTTATTGAAGCTTCCTGAAAAAGTGAATCCTTTTGTGCAGGAATGAACCAGGCTGGTTTGGCAGAATGCATTGTGCGGGCTATTAACTCCTGCCATCCTCATCTTCACCCAGTACTTTTTTCAAGGTGTTTTTCTGACTAATTTGGTTCTCACTGCAGCTGTCAAGGCTATTGGATATCTAAATTTTAAAATTTGCTACTGCTTTAATGACTGTCTTCTGATTATCTGCTTTGTTTCTTATGCATCAATTTTCAGCATAATTCTGACTGGTGGGAGCTCACTGTTTCCACACATGAAAGCAAGGCTGTAAGAATCAGATCAATATTTGTACCATTAGACTATTAGAAACTGCGTTGAAATGTCTTATTGTCAAGGTTTTGTCCTTTTTACGAACCAATAAATATTGTGGGGCAGAAAGAAGGAAAACAAACCTTTCAGCTTATGTATTCTGTTGTTAGTTCATATCCTAAGGGGAAATATTTGCATCCCATGGGTTTTCATGGTTCAAAGGCTTTAATGTTGTAGCTTTCACTCTCTGTAACAGATGTTGTGTTCCATCTCATGATATTTATTTTGTTGGTCTGAGATACACTTATTATGCAGGGAACAGGAACTGCGGCCTCTTGTTTGTGATGACTATAAAGTAAAAATTGTGACACAAGAAGAGTGAGCAAACATATATTTTCACGTGGTTTTTAGTCTTAAAGTTGTCTTTTGCTCCGAGGTTTAGTTTAAGCCAGGAGGATGATATGGAGTTACTTTTATGTGCCCAGGCCAATGTTAGGTGCATGGAGAGGGGGATCATTATTGGCAGCCAGCCCTGAGTTTGAATCTCTGTGTGTGACAAAGGCAGATTATGAAGAAATTGGATCTGCAAGATGCCGGCGGCGTTTTATGCATTAATTCTGGAACCTTTTGTTGTGGTTAATCTTCTCAAATGATTACTCCGACACAGTTTTCTGCAATTCAGTTTGTATATATGATATGAGAAGTTGGTCCTTTGTTATGTCACCTGGAGTTTTTGATTTTACTGGGGTAGGTGAGTTTACTTTTGCAGATAAACATTAACGTATACTGCTACAAAATTTAGCTGATGAAACATTTCTTGATGCTGTTGTAAGTTGCAGAAACTGAGCAGCAAGATGAGGTGTTTCAGACAATTCAGGGCCTCATTATTTACCTTGGGAGCTATTAATATTTCTAATTTTGAAGGATGAGATGTTTCAGGCTGGAAGTTTTACGCTGACGTATGAACTATCCCGGTATTGAAGTATTATGTAAAGGGAGTCAAAGCTTTTGTATGTAACTGTATAAAATTTCATATGCAATGGCATCTGAGAATGGCAATATAATGTTCCTACAGTTGCCTTTATCCTTTAATTATAAGTTTTTCTCCTCAGCTTTGGTATCTAACTAAACATATTAATATATAATTTGTAAATTGGCTGACTGATTCAACCTACCTGGTATTGCATTTTATCCATGGTGTTATATCTTAGCATTGATAAGGTAATATTTTATGTTTCAAAACGGATGCCTTTATGTAGATCAGACTTCCATGGTTTTAGGAAGAAATGACTTGAACATTACTTGTATTTGAAGGGCATGGTGACATAGGAAAGTGCATGTGCCAGTTTTTTTTGTTTGGTTCAGGAACCTCTCTAAAGGAAACAATCTCACAGAGAATCCTTTTTCTAGCAACAGTTTCACATATTAAGGTGGTGAATAAGATCTGTACACACGTTAAATTAATAGAATGTTGGAGTGAAGAGAAGAGGTCAAGTATAACCTGTTTAAACTATAAATACCGTACATGTCAAGGCATGTGCACGTCTCTACTTATTATAACTTAAGTGCATATAGCAAATGGTTTATGCAATGAAGTACGCAATCTCAATTCGAGATATCATTCCCAAGTAATCTAAACTTGGGAGGTAATTTTAAAGCAACATTTTGTATAAAATGCTGGTGCTTTTGGTGTACTGGAATTCTAAAAATAAAAACTACTAAGGTCATTTATAATCCCAACTAAAGCCTATTCCTTATATTTCATCTTGTCTGAATCTGATTATGGCCTTGGACCTAGTTTGGTAATCTGCATATTTTCATTGATGGGTGATACATTTTTGCGTTGGCAATTTTGTGCACTCAGGCTATTGATTTTGTTCCCAATGTGCATCATTTTTGTTGGTTGATCACACGCCATACATTAGAATCTGAAGAGGAAAAGGTGGCTTTGAGAAGGGGAAATATTTTTATCATGTATTGAATATCTTTGTTGAAGCTTGGACATGGTTCTTGTTGGCTCAAAATCTAGCAAGAGGCTTGTGGGAGGACTCAGAAGGCAAGAGCCAAACTATGATACAAAAATGAGGTAGGAGGCTTTCCAGTTTATCACCTAAAGGATGTTTTATGTCAATTGGCTCAAGGTTGTTGATTTTTGTAGCTAAAATCAGTCTTCAAATTAAAGGAAAGAAAATTGTTTTCTTTAATCCATGTAGGCCCTAAACAAACAGGTTGGTCCCACTAGTTGAATGGGTTTGACCCTAGGTCAAAACCCACCTACTTTGACCAATATATCTCTCTCTCTCTCTATATATATAGACCATTCAACCTTCTTTGGCATCAATTTGGATCACACAACAACAACATATATTCTGTTCACACATGCAAAGGAGAGAAAGAAGTCGTCTGAAATTTCACTGAGCCTAAGGATCTGTTTGACCAGCAATGACTGAGCTCCTTTATGATTTGTTTGAATGCAACTTTGATTGTACTGTTTGACTGGAATATTCGGCACTTGACCAAGCTCCTTTTTGGTTGAGTTGGCCACAAAGTTGACCAAATTTCTAAGGCACAAGTTGACCGAATTTATGAGTTTGACCATAGTTTGTCTTAGGCAGTTTGACCAAACTTTCTAAGGCAAAGTTGACCTCAACTGATCGAGACTTTTTGAGGTAGAATTGACCATAGTTGACTGATATTTTTGGGCAGTGTTTAACCAAAGTTCTGGGTGAAGTTGATTGGGATTTTTGGGCAACAATTTGACTAATTTTTTGGACAGTTGTACTAGGTTTGACTTTGATAGTTTGTGGCCAGGTTGACCAAGTTTGACTTGAAAAATTAGATTGTACCTTTGTTGAATTGAACAATAATTTCTCCAAGAAAAGATTGTTGGATTTTTTCCCAAGGTTGGGTTTCCTAGGTGAAAAATTTCTGGTGTCTAGTGTTCTATTGTGATCTCTATTGTTTATATTGCATTTACAGTGGAATTTCTGAAGTGTAATTGCTTAGTGATAAACTGAATGTGCAAAAATATAATTAGAAGTAATTATTAGTAACAAAAAGTTGTGCTTGTCTACTTCGCACTGGAAAATCAACAAATGTGATGTATGTGAATGACTAGGCAAGGTACTTCTTCTATGGATTAAGGCACAATTATCTAACAAAGGGACAATGTACCATATGCAAAACCAAAAATATAGTGCTTGATTTATAGGGTTTCAAGAATTAGCTTAATGAAAGTATATCTAGGCATGCAGGCATAAAGAAAAGCCTTACTTAAAGGTATGATCAACAATAGGTGATGGTAAACCTTCAAACAAGCCTTAAGTTGAACGCTACCTAGGGCTGGTGACATTAGCCCTAATGAGGCACTTTTCACCTTGAAACAAGCTAGATATTGAGTGTGTGAGGTAAATCAAGGTGAAGGCAAGCCAAATAGACACCAACGTTTTGCTTTCTCAAGCCTTAGTTGAATTGGACCCTTACCTTAGCCCTAACAAAGAAAATGTAGAAATGCTAATGAGTTTTGATGGTCACTAGGATCCCAGTGCCTTTCCCTACTTGAGTGATGGAGAGCTAGGGGCTAAACTTTTAGAGATATCAAACTCTTGCTTGGAGTGAGGGGGAAAACTCTTGTTTTTACTTTCAAACCCTAACTATTTTTTATGAGGGGAGAAATTAACTAGAACAAAAACTCTCTAGATTTTGTAGGGATTTCAAGGAAAATAGATTTTAGGGCCGAAAATGCCCCAAAAGTGCAATGGAAGGGTTGAGTGTGTCTCTAAGCAACATGATCAACCATAATTTGTGGAATTTTCTCAAATCAAGCCTCAAAACATCTCTACTTGTTCAGAAGCCAACTTTGGGTGCCTTGCGTCATCTCTGTGGGTACCACATATACACCATAGTGTATTGTTAATTTTAGATAACAATGGTATGTTCTATGCTTTGGCACAATTTACTTCAATGTTCCATATCAACCCAATGACAATTTCCAATTATATTCCTTAGCAATCACATTAACTTAAACTCATTGACAATAAATGCAGAGAGAACATAAAACCATGTGCAGAAGACAAGCCAAGACAAGAGGACACAAGATATGGCAAATGCCGGGGACAAACCCCAATGTGGGGAAACCCTTTGATCAAATCTTCTTATTATTCTTCAATAGTTCAAAAGAGAGAGAGTACAAATATCAAATTAACTTGCCCAAAACAGTCCTGTCAAATCCACTATCAACAACAGTGAACTGCAACCCTAACCAAAAAGTCAACAGTGGTCAAAGTAGCTCCAAAATGTCCTTCAAGTAGCTCGATCAACAACAGAAAAAATTTGGCCTTCCAAGAGGGTCAAAGTCACCCCAAAAATAGTTCGGTCAACCCAGTCAAACATCGGTATAATTTATGCGGTCAAACGCTGAAGTCAATGCCAAAGTCAAACCAATCAAACTATGCTGGTCACCTCGAAAAGTGTGCCAATCAATGCGGCCTTCAAAAATTGAAATTCTGCCCTCAAGATCGAAGTCAACGTTGGTCAAAATCACCCAAGTCGATGCTAGTCAACGTTGCTTTGTTTCCTGAAATTTTCGGCCTCCAAAATAGCCCTGAAATTCGTCCTCCTTTCACATGTGTGAAGTAGGGGAGGTTGCCTCAAAGTTGTACGAACCAATCAAGAGAGGAGAGAGAGATATGTGATGAGATGAGTGATGTCCAAATGAGAGAGAGGTCACTCCTATTTATACACTTTTTCGAGGGTGGGGATACACATCTATTGGGTTTCATGAACTTACATTTCACTGAGGCCGACCTTGAGAATTTGTGCATGAGAGAGAATAAATTCAAAATTCCATTTTTGCTTGTTAGAATGAGATGATTTTTATATCAAAATTGGACCTCTCGAAAAGAGAAATCCAATGCAATAATCATCTCCATCATATGAGTTGTCCTAAGGTGGAATTTGGCCCTAGTTTTCAATTTTAACACTCCCTCTCAACTAGGGAGAATTCTGCCAATCCATCTTGTCATCATCATGCCATCCTGTCATCCTGTACCATCCCTGTCATCACTTCCTTGGTCTGATTTGCTGAACCATGAAATAATAATGAAGAAAAAGTGATCGAGAGTGAGTCATAAGATTATACCACTCTCCACTGACAAAAGTCAGTCCTTAATCCCAGATCAAGTTGTTGAACACCATGCATCCTAGTCATAGGGAGTACGATGATACATGATGCGTCCATCGGTAGTGCTACGGTCCCTAACCATCTTTTCTTAGCTCATTGGCCAGATGAGAGGTACTTCCCATGAGTCCCAGACTCTGTGGGTAAGATGTGTGCTGGGGCATTAGCAGGAGAAGGTAAACCATTCATCTTGCTCACATGTCATAAGGGAAGGTGAACCACTCATTCTATGCATATGTCAATCGTAGGGGTAGGTGAATCACTCACCCTACATGCATGTGTCCGGGTAGGGGAAGGTAACACCCACGTAACCTTAGCAGGGATGGAGGTTTGGAAATCACTAGAAATTGGACCTCTCTGCTCACCCCCACTGATTAAATTAACCCTCCCTTTCACATTCCCCTTCCTCCCTTCATCTTGCCCTCACTCTATAAATCAAAACAGTCCCTCACATGGCCTAAAACAACATAAAGAATTATATGAAATATGGCATTTGTAACATAATATCTAGACTTCACATTAAATAAAAATAAAACTCTACTCAAAGTACCTTAAAGATATTCCATTAACTCAAAAACTTAGGATTTAGAATTTAGTTTAAAATGACCCTACATATCAAGCCTTTAAAATTAATTAAATAAAACAATATAAAACTAATTTTGCATTTAATTTATTTTTATAGTAAAATTATAAAAATAATAAAACTTATTACATTAATAGTAATAAAACCTAATTAACATAAAAAATTGTGAAAGAAATCCTAAAAATAAGCACAAGCTTAAAACCAATAAACATTAACTAAAATTAAATTAGGTTAAACAATAATCCAAGATTAAGAAAAACAATTCACAAACTAATATTAAATAGAGCTACTTAAAATACATTAATTAAATTAAACACATAGGAGTTTTAGAATCCTAGTTTTAATAAACCTACAAATCAAACTTTTAAGATTAATTAAATTAATTAAATTTAAATATTACAAGAATAATTATAAATATTCAATTAAAACAAAATAAAAATTAAAAATAAATAAAATTAAAAAATTAATAAGAATTAAACCATTTCTATTCATCCACATAGTTCCAGCTTACAACTTGACAACCAATCTATACCATATTTATTGCCACAATCATTCTCTGTAAATCCAGTCTTGATGATGAGTCTTGGTCCTAGACTCAAAATGGTCGACAAATAAAA
Source organism: Pinus taeda (assembly GCA_000404065.3). Taxonomy (NCBI): domain Eukaryota; kingdom Viridiplantae; phylum Streptophyta; class Pinopsida; order Pinales; family Pinaceae; genus Pinus; species Pinus taeda. The sequence continues at coordinate 195,063 of APFE031718944.1, read as the reverse complement.
GATTGAACACTGTCGAATATCTGAGTCAAATTTCCTCAAAAACTCATACCACAGAAAATCCTACAAAACCAAAATAATATATATTATACTAAATATTTATGAAAAAAAAATCTATATAACCTTAATACTAAAATAAATTAATAAAATTTTATATATATTTAAATTCCACTTTGGAAAAAATAATAATTTATAATTAACACCTTATTTTTAAATTTATTACCAAAAGAAAATAAATTGAAAAACATTTATTTGGATGTATTAATTAAAAAAAATAAAACATTAAATAAATAAAATATTATAAAATCAATGACACTCATAATAAAATTGGGAAAATAGTTCATTAAAAATCATAAAATTATAACACTTATTATATTGAATGATAACTTTCAAATTCAATATTTGAGTTTACCAACATCACCCGTGTTTAAATTCTTTTCTTATATTGAGTTTTTCCATTTTATTAAATTTGAGTTTACTAACAATAAAAGTGTCTAAAGTCATCAAAGAGATTTAGAACAGTGGGTGAAGGAGCGCGTTGTTAAGGCGCTTTGTAAGCAAAGGTCATCGGTTTTAGTCTTGCCGATACCAAATATCCAGCATGGTTTCTGCTGGTGCGGCTCAGGCCGGGTGCAATCCCCGGGTGACTTTGACGGCTTAGATGCTCCTGAGTCGTGGCCTCTCAGCGACAGGGTAAGCGTGCTTTTCAGGATTCACCCACTTATCAAAAAAAAAAAAAAAAAAAAAAAAAAAAGAAAGAAAGAAAGAAAGTGTCTAAAGTCTTTTGTCGTCTTTTTTTTTTTTTGTATTTCACACACTAATTGTATGAGGCTCTACTAAACATTGAACTTTGTAGTAATTGAAAATATTTTGTAATGACTTCCCATTTTATCATTGCATTGTATGAGTTATTGAAATTCATCACGTCTCCTTCCATTTTCTCAATTATGTTACATGTTGATTAAAATTATGAAATTTCATAAGAGAATCTATAATGGAATCTCAAGATCTCATTTTGGTAGGTTGTTAACTTGATAAAGTCTAAACTAGGTATTAACTTACTTTTTGATTGAGATGATATGATTTTTTTTTTCAAGTAACTTATCCTTAAATATAAGTGCTTAAGCATTTGAAAGGTCATTGCTCAATCATCCCTAGCTCTTCCATATCTCTTATAGTACTTCATATACCATCCATATCCTCATACATACAATGAATATTTTTTTGAAATGATAATTGGATCTCCCTAGGTTTTAAAGTACTAGTAATCTCATTCACACCTTGGATCCACAAGAAACTGTAGATGGTCTACTAACAAAAACCTTCATGCTAATTAAGCATTATTAAATATTTGCTTAAGGTTTTCATTTGAAAAAATTATAAGTTGGACAAATCTCCTAGTTTTCTTGCCATGGTCCAATCCTTCATAGATAAATTCTCTTTCTCCTTGTTTATTAATTTCAACAAGTCTTAGACAATCTTTGGACAGTGCTAAAAATCGCCAACAAAGGGGGTCTCCCCAGTATGAAGTCCCAACTAGACTTCACATTGTTTAGAGTAGGAGGCCCATCTAGATAATTGGCCTGACCACCATTATTCTTAGGGATTTTCCTTTGATGCAATTATCAACATAAGAGTTTATACAAACAATCTTTGAAACAAGCAAGTTGACACTATGAGGCATATAATTGCAATGTATATAAGGTACTTTCATGAAAGAGAAAAAGAGAGTGAGCCTCTAGAAGAAAAATAATAGTGCTATCCTAAAAGAGACACACAAGATCATGGAAAGAATTGTTAGTTAACCTACAAAGTAGTTCACAAGTTAACAATGATCATAAAAGAAAGTAACAACACACATTCAACAAGATGCATACCAAAGACAATGAAATAGTTCATTTTCATTAGTATGTTTAAACATAAACATACACCACAAATAATGAAAGAATATTTTTACAACCATTCACGACATATGCATGAAAGTTTGTCAGTTATGAGAGCTTCATATATTAAATGAAAGTCCCAAGATACACAATTACAATGATGTAACACTAGCCTTAATGGTGGAACATTAATTCACCACTTGCTCCTCCAAAGAATGATCTTCTCTCATATGCCAAGCTAGAGAAACCAAAGTGAAAAGTCCTTTTTCTTGAACTATGAGGGTGTATATATAACAAATGAGGTGACTCTGTGCCTCCTTGTGACTCTTGACCTTCCCTCATGACTCTTGAGATCTCATGTGAATTTTCGAATTCCTATGTGACCTAGCAGCTTCTACACGACTTCAAGAATTTCTAGTGACTTTTCACATGCCACGTGGGACCCTTTGGCTTCCACACATTTTACATTTTCTCATTTTTTGGAAATTATATAATCACATTCCACAAATGATGTGGCAAAATACATTGACACATGAATTTTGTAGTGACACTTTAAGAAGCCACGATTTGGCAATGGTGACATAATACTTCAGTGTACCAATGCCAAGCTCTTCCCTTCGCTGCTATGACTTTGAATTCTTCATGATAAATATTTGCTTGTACTCCATTTTCACCCTCAAAAGGGTCTAGATGAGTGTTGGAAACTTCCAAGTCAACATGAGTTTCCATCTCTTTGTCTACGTCCAAGACTCCTTTACTTTTGCCTGATAGCATCTTTGTGTCCCATCTCGACAGGTTTCGTCCTTGTGACCTCTCCTTGCTAACCACTTTAAAATCATATTTTCATAGTAAAATGATATCATCTACAAATGAACTCACTCATGATAATACAACATCAATCGCATAATCACTTATTCTATCTGTGCTTACTTATGTAACATATTGACTGTGGTGGGACAATGGGAAAAGTTTTAAGAGAGACTGTTTAGGAATTGCACAATTGAGCTTCACAAGGACTGAGGGATGGCCCCACTATCCATTGGAATTGCACAATGTGATATAAGAAGAGGCTCTTTCAAGGTTCTATGCAATGGGGAAGTCCAGGAGACAAGGGTGATGAGCTTGCTGATTGGAGATACGCAGTGTGCAATGCTCATGGAAGAGGAAGAAACGATTTCATAGCTGAGATTCATAGGGATTGAGGGATGATCCCACTATCCATTAGAACTACACAATGCATATTAGGAGGAAAGACAAGACAAGGCATTACAAAGTAGGCAAGTTCTGTCAGCAGAAGTGATAATACTAGGCATTGTAACTACGAAATGCGTAGGGATTGAGGAGTAGATTCCAAGATGGCACATTTGAGTGTTGAAGTGACCTAGAGATGGACCTACTATGCTCTAGAACTATGAAATTATTAGTAAGAGGCTCACTTGGTGAAGGGATTGCACAGTTGATTAGTGTAAACAACATAAGGTTAAGTCACTACACCCTGGGGATGCTCACCACACAATGAAGAGAAAGGAGTCTTTGTATTGCACAATTTATCATTGCAAGGAGGAAAATAAGTCCTTATTGTTATATAAAAGTGCTCAATGTGTAGTACAAGAAAAATTGATCGAGGCTTAGTGGAGTGAGGCAGTACAAGCATCAATGGTTCAATGACCATGTTCTAAAGGTACTCAATGCACAATAATGGGAGATGTTCCCGAAAAAGGCTCAATTCACAAGTCTAGGAGGTGAGGATTTAATCAACGAGGCTTGTGAATGGATAGTTCTCATCACCTGGTGGAGGGTTAGTGATTTTATAACTTGCGCCTGATGGAAGGATCAAGAAGAGTTCCAAAAATGGCTAAGTGTGGAATCAATGGAACAAGAGACAGAAAAACATATGAACAAGTACCAAACATAGATCACACACATGCATGCCATCAAATGCAAGGAAAATAAATGTTCAGTGGCCAACACCGGCACATATAGATTGAAACGACAACAAAACGACACTTATTTTTGAGTGTGATAGTTGAAACATAGATTTGTGACACTTACAATACAAATTGAAACACAAGTGATGACTACAACCAGAAAGTGCGCTAAGCCATGGGAAAGTGTCCAACACATATTCTAATGATGAATACCATTAGCTGGTGTAAGAGAATATGACAGGGTTGCCTCTAGGAGGTGTGCCATGGTGCTCCCAAGATGAGTGAAAACAATTGCCAAAAACACATGCAAGAGTGAATACGACACTTGCAAACACAAATAAAACACAAGCGACACATGAATGAATGAAATTAGGAAAAAGTGGCACTTGTAAAAGATATAGAAATAAAAAAATGATGCATGTAAGAGAAAAAGAAAGTAGAAATGACAGTTGAGAAACTCACCCAGTAGACAGATAATTTACAACCATGATTGAGAGAATGCTTCTTATACCCCAATAATGTACATAGCTCAAAATCAAAAAATAAAGATGATCTTTGGACTAGACTCTTTATATAGGGAGAGCATACATGCGATGAAGTTTATAATTGATGAAGGTACTTAATGCATGTCTGGAGACTAGGAGGCAAGAGTGGATTAACTAACTTGAGAAACAATCTCATTGCCAACAAAAGATGCATAGTCATTTTCTGCAGAAGATTCCCCCACACCATCACTCTCCATGAGGACTGTGCAATCTCTATCTGTAGGAACTGCACAAGCATTGCTAACAAGAACTACACAAACATTGTCTCAAGGACTGTGCAATCATCATCCTCAAAGAACTCCGCAATCACTTTCATTAAGGATTGCACAATCGCTTCCATCAGGAACTGCATAATGATTATCATCAAGTATTACGCAGTGCTTGTCTTCCAAAGATACACACTCACTGATAGGCTTGCTTAGAAGATGTTTGTTATGCAGGCATTGGAAGATTAACATGTACGAGAAGGTTGCTTCAACACTTAGAATTCTTAAGTAAGACTTAAACACTTGAGAAATATGGCTAAGAATGACACTTATGACTTGAAACAAAGGATGGCATGATCATAAGGAGGCCCCAAAATTTGAATGTAGGCAAAATTCAGAGGGTGTTTGTTGTAGCAACAACACTTGGAAACACAATGGAAGAACTCCAATTTCTCAGTTTAGGTCTAACAATAAGTATGAGGTCTAGCCTTCTGGAAGTATTATCTCATCTTGTTAATCACTCTAACTTATTTACTTAGCCCAATTATAGATGTAGTCTCTTCTATTTCTATTGTCGGCTTAACACACTTCACAAGACTAGTCAAACTTTAGTGGTTTTTATTAGGGAGCAAGAGTAAATGAATACACGAGTTTAAGATGTTTATAATTTTATTATCATCTCTGGTGTTTCTCTGCTGCCAGCAAGCTTGTTCAATACCTCAACGGAGTCACTTCAAGGAATCACAAGAATTGCTTCACTGCCAACGAGCCTATTCAATACCTAGGCAAAGTTGCTTGCTTCACCCCTTTGCACATAAATACTTTCTCTTCTTTCACCTTTTATTTATTTATTTTATGCTCATTATCATTTCATAGGCATTTATTTCGCCAAGGTCAGAAGAGGGATCCTAACTTATTTAATGAGAAAGAGAGGTTGTTCCTTGTTTTGCATATACTATTATGTATACACCTCTGAAATTAATATGCTCGCTTAAATTTTTTCTCCTTTCCCTTCTCTACTTAACTGAGTTGACATGTTGAAACCAATCAATGTAAATGGCTGATTCAAGGAATGAAGACCCTATTATAGATACCGACATTATAGGTCCACTTGAGTTTTAGTTTAGGATAAAACATATTTTCTATACATGCATCATTGATCTTAAAAGGTATTTAGGCCCAAACAAAGAAGTAGGCAAAATATAAGCCAATCATTGCTAGTTTTCACCGTTTCCATTTCAACTTTTGCCACATTACCTTAGAGCCAAACAAAGAGAATGTCATAAATGGTGTTATTAAAAGAAAATACAAGCAAAGACACGAAAGAAAACATGATGTGACATAAAGACAAATCATAAGAAAACAAAACAACATGTAAAACTAGTGAAGGGCATGTAGAGAACAAAAATTAAAAGAAAAGAGAATGCAGGAAAAGTGTTATAATGCAAATGCAAATGTAACTAACATATAACTAAGCAAAAGAACATAATTAAACCTAAATCCTAATCTATCTAAACTAAAGGGTTAGGATTATGTGAAGTCAAATTTCCAAGGTATCCATTCAAGTTTCTACCGACCTGCAAGAAAAAATATATAAACGATTAGTGATGGTATAAATAATGTGCAAAAATAAAGATAACAACTCGAATAACTTGCACAAGAAATTGAAGGTCTTGCCTATTGGTAGAAAGATGTACCATAATAACTAGATTTAATGAATCCGCAACTTTACCTTGTTGATTAGAACAATGATAATACAAACCTTGATGGCTAATTGTGAATGTACATTTGCGCATGTTTTCAGTCTTAGCAAACATTAAGAAAGATCAAAACTTATTATTAGCAATGGAGCTTGCCATGTTAGATTCCTCTAGCCAATCATAAATTGTATAATTATATTTAGAACAACCCATTTGAAAACCCTAAAATTATTGAGAAAGTGAACTTTAAATCAGCCCAATCGAATTATAAGGAGAATCTTGTGAGGGAAAATTGACTTGATCTTGTTCATAAACTTTGTTAAAATCGTGAGGACCTGACATAACCATCAGTGGAAACTAAAGTGACTCGACTTTTTGACAAGCATTTGAATGGTGAAATGAATCATAAGAACTTATGACCTTGATAATATCAACAAATGAAAATGAACTGTCATTAGATACACCAGTGGGAAAACAATTAGTTGAAAGCTAGTTGTTAAGGTCAATATTATGATAATATTGGTGGATTGGAATATTACATCCTCGATTCTGGAATTATTTTTAAGGTCAATATTATGATAATTGTTGAATATGCATGGTGTTGATCATGGTTGTAGTGATGTCGCCATGTGAAGATTGACGGTGTTGTTGTGGGATGTGTCATCATGAGTGTATGATCGTATATCCATTTGTTATGCATGTCGGCGTCTATAAGTTGTTATGCATGCATTATCATGGTGAAGGTTGTTGTGCATGAGGTCATTGTACGCAATTAGGTCATCATGATGCTATTGGTATGTTATGATGCTAATGTGTTGGTTAAGATAGAGCAGTAGATGCATATCATTAAAGTGAAGTTGCAACCTCGAGGCAAGAGCATGTCGTCATACAAGTTTGTATGTTGCACATGCAGGTATGTTAGTTAATAGATTGTTTTATGCATTAGGGTTATATACATTAGGTTTATGTACATGTCTATTGGTGTTATGGCTACATACATGATAGATGATAGTTGATTAGTGTAGCCATATTCACATGTGTCAAATAGTCATGTGTGGTAGTATCCTGTGGTTGTATGCATTTCTCTTGTTGTTTTATGATAGTTAGCTTGATGATTAGGTTATATGTTATTGATGAGCATGATATATAACTTGTTTTTGTTATATGCTAGTAACTTGATGATGAGGGTTATTGCATTAAGATCTTTATGTTATATATATCATGCTAAATTGGATTGGCCTATGCAAATGGTCAAGGTTATGACATTCATGTATGAGTCGACTTATTTGTGACATTGTTTTGTACTAATCTAAACTGATCGTACATATGTGTTGTTAGGAATGAACAAAAAATGTTCATGAGTTTATGATGTAAACATGTTGGCTAGTGAATATTATGGATATCATGACCTTATTTATGTTTGAGTTGATATGTTGTGAAGTTATATCATGCTAATCTGAATTGATTATGTAGACAAGATACCCTCCCCTGAGATACATTAAGGTATGAGTTTGCTTATGTCGTATATTTGGTGCTTGACTGTTTTATTATGTCGTCTAGTTGATTAATTTAACATGGTATGTTTGCAAGTTGGTTGGATGTTTGATGAATTGCATAATATGAGTATGTGTTCAAATGACCTCATTTTAAGATGATTGTACTAACACATATGTGTTGAGATAGTTGATATGTACTTGAGTGTAGTAGGTGACAGTTGTAGCATTATGTCTAATGACTATGAGTTGACTATGAATTATGAAGTGATTGTTAGTATTGGTAAAGGTTGATTTCAAATTGATAGATATGATTGTCTTGATATTCGGAACATGTGGTTGACATCTATAAGTAGTTGCAGGGTAACATGGTTGGTATTAGCGTGACAAGGTAACAATTGATTTGTTTTTATAAAGAACAGTTGGATGATGTGATAGTGCATAATAAGACTTAATTGCAACAAGGTAAATGGTAAAAGAAAGGAATTGGGTCAAAACTCATTTGGCCATGTTTGCAAACCCTCATTCCAAACGAATGATTTCTTTGCATACAAGAAGTCTTCTTAACCCTAATTCGTCTGAAATTATGTGGATATGTGTTATGTTCATGGACATGTATTTGATAGGTATAACAATTGGTGTCTAGTTATAGCTAGATTTGTCAAGGGAATTGGAGTCCCTTGAGACATGGCATAGATGTGTTCGATTACAAGGCAACGTGCTTGGCACAACAAGATAAGGTAACTGGTGTATTGTTATGTTTAGTTATACACTGACAATTATGTTTTTATGGAAGTATGATGCAGGGGATTGCATGGAAAAAGAGATTGCCATGAAATCTTAAAAAAGGGTCAGGTTGAGCTTTCCATTGAAGGCTTTGGGAACCATAGGGATTGAGTCATGGTGTTTATTGCTAGTCTTGTGCTTTTGGTCTTTTGTGATTTTTTGTGCTTGATTGCGGATTTGTTTATGCCTTGTGTATGGCCATACCACTTTGTTTGTGGTGTCGTATTGTTATTGGTTTCCATGGTTTTCTCTTGCTTTCTTCTTGGTAGTACCTTTTATGTTTGAGAGTCTTAGGAATTTGTTGGGAAAGACGAAAGTTAGTGGAGCTCAAGGAGATCTAAATGAAACCCAGCAAGTGATGTAAGGCTTGGATGAAGCTCGGTGCATGTATAAGGGCAGTTGAAGGCAAGAGTATGACAACTAGTTGAATTGGTTGGGTCCATTGGTGTAAATGGACGATGGTGGGACAATCATGAGAAAAGTAATCAGGAAAGGTAAAGTAAATAGATTTGAGGTGTCAGATGCCCTGGCTATATTGGGAACTGTTGTTCTTGATGTTGTACATGCATTGCACAAATAAAGGAAGTTATGTTAACCTTGACCTTATGATATCTAGTAATTATGTTGTGACCATGATTATGCTGATGTCTATATGTGTATACATGTATGTATGTAGGTATGTCATGTCTGACAGGGTCATCATGGATTATGATTATATATATATATATATTATATATATATTACTATATATTATATATATATAGTGTTGTTTGACATGGTCATTAGGAATCATTCTTGTGGAGGAATGATTGCTTACGTAGGTGAATGACATGAAGAGTTTCATGGTTTATGAGGAATCAAGTGGAAGAGTAGTTATGAAAAATATACGAGGTCAGTATCATGTGGTTATGAGTTGATATTATGTGATTATACTATGTCTCTGTTTATGTTATGGACAGGCTAATGCTGAGAGATACATCAACGAAATGAAAACAACATGATGTGCAACATGCTAGGATAAGCATGGATGACAGAGACACACCGGAAACAAGGTTGCTTGGTAGAGACAATGTGGTTTTGGATGTGTGGTACTACTATTGTGCATATATTGTATATGTTTTACATGTTGCATCTATGATGTTGTGTGCATGCAATTTTTTGTATATATAGTGTGTGTACATATTGTTTATGCAATGTTATGTACAGGGTGGTACAAATAGTGTTGTGCGAATGTTGCATATGCAATGATGGGTATAGATGGTGCTATGTACATGTTCGATATGTGGTCCTGTGTACATATTGTACTGTGCGCATAATGGATATGTGGTGTTGTGTGCATATGGTGCTATGTACATGTTGGATATGCAGTGTTGTGTACATAGGGTGCTATGTACATGTTGTATATGTAGTGCTATGTACATATGGTGTTGTGTGCATATTGTACATGTGGTGATATGTACATATGGTGTTGTATGCATGAAATTACAAGTGATGTTGTGAGCATGTGGTGTTGTGTACATGTTGTACATATGGTGCTGTGGGCAGGTGGTGCTGTGTACATGTCATGCATATGGTATTGTGTACATATGGTGTCGTGTACATGTCATGCATGTGGTGTTGTGTACGTCTATCATTGTGTACACATTGTATAGGTGGTACAATGTACATGTGGAGCTGTGTACACGTTGTACAGGTGGTGCCGTGTATATGTGATGTTGTGTACATGTTATGCAGGTGGTGCTGTGTATAGGTGGTATTGTGTTGTACATGTGGTATTATGTGCATGTTGTACATGTTGTGTTGTGGGCATGCAGTACTATGTATGTGCATTGTGTAGTTGTGGTATCATGACATGTATTTGTTTCATTCTACTAATATATGTATATTTATTGTGTTGTACATCGAGTATAGGTGTATGTATTGTGTTGTGGTGTACACTGGATGCAGGTGTATGTATTGTGTTGTGTGGTAAATGGGTGTAGGTGAAGCGTTGTATGTCAGGTATAGGTGCATGTTTTCATGGCCTTGTATGTCAAGTGTGGTTTTATATGTGTGATGCACAACACTGTGTATGTGTAGATGGTTGAGGAGAAGGTATTGGGTGTTTGTTGGGTGTGGAAATCAATCCAGAGTGCGTACAGAATAAAGACAAAGCTAGAAGTTAAGGATTGATTAAATGATAAGTATCAATATTTTATTTTAGTTTTATTGTGCATGTGATATATGATTCTGACTTGTGATGGTTACATGTGATTTATGATTATGTTTACAATGATTTCATGCAATTCATGATTTTAATTTATGATGGTTGTGTTTTGAGCTAAACTTACGTGATATGTTTATATATGATGATTTGTTCAAAGATGCTAGTTTGACCTGTTGTGATAGGAAGAGAATATAAATGCAAGTGTACCTGGCTGACGAGCAACCAATGAGGTATGATTTGAAGTTATTCCAATTTAGTCTGAATCTAATGGCAATTATGTGCTTGGTACAGGAAAGCATGAAATGCTTGGTTGGGTGGTTGAAATTGACTGTAAGAATTTGCAACAACAAAAGGAATTGGAAAATGCAGCAGTATACTGGTAAAGTACTTTGGAGCAGGGCCATTATGGGACATTGGTACCCAATAGTGTCCATTGATTTCCATGATAATGCTATGATCAGTATGATGGTTTTAAGGCAGGGATATGGCTTGGTTTTTTTATCTTCCGATGCAAGGAAGCCTTGCCAAGGGATGGACAGCCTGGGATGGGGGTGCCAGCGGAACTTGGAAGGTGATTGACTGCACGGAAGGGGAATGATCGGATTGCTCGAGGGACTAGACCGGGGATGAATTTGTTTCGGTCATTAGCATTACCAGATGGAATTACATGCACGTTGGGAGTGCACCCTGGAACAATGAGTCAGTAACTATTCCCTTAGAGGACAAGTAGCGCATGATTGTAGCGTTGGACATCGGGTGTAGCTTTGACTTTGACAGTGAATTCTAGACTTCTTGGGAAGTAGGTGAATCTTGGTACTACCTTTGAGGGTGGAGGTGTGAGCCTATGGATTCTCTTGTTGATTGATATGAGCATCATATCATTTTATTTGTTGGTCAAGCAAATGTGTATATGTGTATATTATCATAAATACTGTATCAAGCTACTTTATAAAGCTCCATAGGTAGTATGGTTATTTGTTGGTTGAAGCAAATGTGTATAAGTATATGTGGATTGTAAATACCGTAATGAGTTGAGTTAAAAAGATACAGTAAATGGTATGTTTGTCATGTTTTAGTAGATGGTCATTGTAAATACTGCAACGAGATGTGTTATAAAGCTCCATGGGCAGTATGTTTTATTTTCAACATTCTTGTTGGTTATAAGTGTCATTGAACACCGAGGACGATGTTCCCCCAAGGGGGAGGGTTATGTAACAACCCTGGTTAAAAATACATGTAAAAATATATAAGACCACGATCATGGGACATGTATTCCAAGCTAAATGGTGGGAAAAACATCCTGCTGGGTGCTCATTCGGTTTATTATGGCTAAAGAGAATTGGCAAAGACAATGGTTAAGGCTTTGGAAAGGCAAAATGGAATTTTTGGCACATTTATTTATGAAAATAATGAAAATTAGGAGAAAAGGAAGGTCAAAGGTCAAAGGTTGCATGTGAGGAGAAAAAAGAAGGAAAATAATGGAAAATGAAGAAAATAGATAGGCCTCATTGATAAAAAGGCTTCTGAGGATTAGTTGGCAAGTTTTTTCTCAGGTTTTGCATTGGATCAATAAAGGCAAAGAAGGCAAGAGGAAGGAAGGAGCAAGCAAGGAAGAGCAAGATCAAGCAGCTGCAACAATATTCTTTGTAGATATCGATTTGCATGTGTGCTTTCCTTGCTAGATTTGGCATGCATGGTATTGCTATGGTTCTTTTCTATCATGGCATGGGTTTTTCCAGCTGTGACAGTGTTTTTAGCCTAGCCTTGGCATTTCCTGATAGCCTTGATGAGATGGGTTCTCATACTTCGGTTGAGCTGGATTGCCGGATGGATTCGAAGCTAAGTGAGGTGGATCTCTGAAATGACAAACACATGGCCTAGTGGTCCCTAAACCAGACTGTGGATCACGGCAAAGCCACTGGCCTAGTAATCCCTGAGCTAGATTGTAGGTTGCGGTAAAGCGAGGATTGTGTGCCTCGGTGGGCCTAGGAATCCTTGTTGGTGAATGGCGGGATATACAGTAAAGCCAAGAGGTGGATTGCTTTCTGTTGGGCTTAGTAGTCCTGAGATGGGATGTATGGTAAACTCTAGAGAGTGGCTCTCGGTGTAGGGCCTAGTGATCCCTGGATCAGACTGTGGATTACGGTAAAGCCTGAGAGACTGGGAGGCACTAAAATTCCTCACGGTGTAGGTGGAGAAATTTGATAACATCCATGCTTGTTTGGTTCTTTTTATTGGTTATGAGTCCCACATTCATGCTTGGATTATGGCACAGGGGTGATTGGTTGAGGAGATATTTTGCTCAGCCAATCTATGGTCGAGTGGAACGTGGTAGTCCCACCCCTAGTTGGTTTCTACATTCATTAATGAGAAGTTCATTCCCTTGGTTTTTCATGTTTAAATGTATTGGTTTATATGTGGATTATATGGCTGATGTATTCATGGTATTTTTGTTATTATGTTGTTGGTTATGAGCATGTATTTTGACAGTGATGATGTATGGCTCTCCTCATGTTTCTATTTGTAAACCAATAAGCAATGTATTTATGACCTAATAGATGATAATGAATAAAATTATATAAGGGGACAATGCTTCTTAGCGATTCCCAGATAAGTATGAGACCCCCTATGCTTAAATTTGTTGTTTACACTTGTAGATAGTATTGATGCCAAGTGTTTTCCAAAATGCCAGTCCCAGTTGGGGATGGTTAGGCCTAGTCCTACAGTTAGTTTTTGGTTTATTAGTCTTGTCATCATATGTTTAATGGATTCCAGAAGTTACAACAAGTTCTGGGCAGTGGCCAAAATTATGGGCTTGAAAAGTGCCTTAAATCCTGCGGACTCTGGCACAGGTTTGCTGGAAATAGTCCATGGACACAGGCATGCAGGCTTGTGGGAGTGTCCAGAGCTCTCTGGACGTTGGCATGGCCATAACATGGGAGCTTCTAGAGGTTTAATAGCTCAAAAACTCAATGGGACCCAGGGGCATGATACTTGAGTGGTTGGGATGGCTCTTGAGAATGTTGTTGCTGATGTGGAAGGTATGTTTAATGCGTTTTCGTCGATTCCACTTCCTTAAGGTCACCTAGGAGGTTGAATCATATCATAGTAGCCTTTCATCACATGTTTACCTCGGTTGTTTAGTTATTTGGGTAGATGTGGGAGGAGGGTGTTACATGCTTCTTGTCCATTGGAGCTTCCAACTAATGTAATCGACAACATATATTAAGAGTGTTCATAGACCGATTTTTGGCATCAATGGAAACACCATTCAAAAGAGGCATGGAAAGCATGCGAGGTTTAGAAATATGAAAATTTAACAAGTGGCCACAACCTGAAGACAACCAAGAGTTTCCCCTTGAAACAAGGACACTAGCAGTATACACATTGACATTGAAACCAAAGTTGTCACCATAAAAATGAAATCAATTTTTTTTGGAGACAAACCATTATTACCCAGCTCCCTAAGGTAATCAGAGCCTCCCCCATTGAAACCTACAACAATGTGGGAACTCAAATAGAGACAAAGCCACAAACAAGTCCAAAACCAAGACATACCACACTGTTTCCCTATTAAATTGAACTAGCAGGGTGACATTACATGAAAAAAATTTGACATATCGACATGAAAAAAAACAGACTTTGGCCTAGAATGAACATTATCTGCTCAAGTCGAGATAGGCTAAACCAACACCCAATTTTCCCTAATTCAGTCTCAAACCCCAACACAACAAAATTAAATAATGAATTGACATAAATAGGACTTACAAAACTAGGAATAATAATAAGCAAACCAAGAAAAGTCCTGAGGAGTGAAACCTACACAATCGAGCTTGCATTTACAGTGGAGAGTATTTGCTGACTTCCTCTACCAATCCCAAGTTCCAGCCATAAGTTCCCTTTTCTTCTACAAAAATTCCCCGCCCACCTCCACTTCTCTAGCTTCGAATGAAAACTATGCCTCTTTACATTAATTCCAAGCACGTAAATAGGAAACACTACCTTTACACAAGAGCCAAACGAATGTATCAAAAACAAGGAGGTCGATTCCTCGACCCCACACTTGCCCCTACCTCTGACACTTACCACTAAGACTAATGTTAATTCCACCAACCCTCCTCACCTATTTATGGTTATCTTTGAGGTTGCAATTAGATGTATGCCAAGGATGAGTTGCACCCCTTGCTATTTAAATGCCACATATCAATTTTATATTAAGAATTGAATGAGTTACACATCTCTCTTATTAGGAATAAGAAATAATTTTTTTTTTTGCTTCTATTTATTTCTTTGCTTTGAAGATTAAAATATTTTATTATGGTCAACATTAAAATATCATAATAATTTTATAATACTTTATATTCTCTATAATTAATATCAAATTATGTTACTTAGCATAGATATAAGTGGCCCATGGTGTGTAGAATAGACGGTGATGGGGTGTACTATTATGTCACTTCGTGATGTGAAAGTGTCGGTTCGAATCTCCATGGGAAAAAAACCATCTATGTTAAGGGTTGGTGTGGCCTAGGCCGGGTGCAATCTCGAGCGATTTTGACGGCTTAGATGCCCTTGGGTCACAATTTCTCAAGCCATGTGATGAAACCAACTCATAAAAAGATAGACCAACGAATTCAAATCAGCCTCTTCGAGGGGGAAATCTCCTTTACATTACACAGATGAACAATTATTGGATGATACAAATGACAAGACCTCCTTTCTATACATAGGAGTCTAAGGGATCACAATACAATCAGAGCCTACATAACAATAATATTGTAGGGGCACAACAATAACAACAACGGGCTTCTATAGGGCATAATAATAACAACATGGGGACTATATGGGTACATAATACAATAAGGGGGTTTCACTAATAACAATAAGGGGTTACACTAGTAGTATAGGGACCTAACATGCCCCTCTCCTTCAAAAAGTGTTGTCCTCAATGCTTGAGTAGTTTTGGATGCTTCTGTATAAAATCCTCATCCTCCCATGTGGAATCTTCAGCGGGTAAATTCTTCCACTTAATGAGATACTCTAAAATTGATCAATTTCGTAGCTGTCGATTTCTTGTTT
>APFE031718944.1:148375-165601 GCA_000404065.3 Pinus taeda | reverse complement strand
ATTACCTACCAATATGTATATTGATAAAAATCCAGTTAAAATTTTCCATTATTGGAAATGTTTAGATTTTTTCCATTTCTGCGAAGTTTTGACTTTCTATATCACCAACCCCACCTAACTAACAAACATCTCTACCTCCACCTCCCTAAAAATGATTTCTGCATTCTCAACCAACGTCACAATGATCACTTAATCCATGGAGAGAGACACTAAAAGTGCATTAAAAAAAATGTTCACTGTGGCTTACATGTTAGCGGTTCGCCACACACGTACTTTCGGACAAAAACCTTTCTCAGGTTGTGGGCAAGTATATTCTCAAGATAGGTACGTGGCCTCTTTTCTGCCGCATTTGGCAGATATTTTGCCTTGTCGTTTTGCGGCAGGGCCCAGCGATTTGGGAGCCGCGGGCTGTCGAGATCTCTCTCGAGACTTCTACTGGCAACCGACTTTCCGGATGCCATCCTGGACGCACACTTCACCAAGAACTCTCTAGAAGTAGAGCGTTCCACAACTTTCTGAACTGTTCGCCAACTTGGCAGTCTGAAGCTCTGATTTGATTACCAGGGAGACCTTTTGCAGACGTGTTACTGTCAACCGTCTCGGACCGCGCGCTTTTCCGATACCCAATCACTAAAGATGGCAAAGGATGGGATTGGACGCCTAGAAGTTTCCATGTCGCCCTTAATTCCCTAAATATCTTCGCCTTCCAGGCGTCATCGCGCTCACTTTTTTCATTCAGCTGTCCGTCTCCTACCGTTTAACAGGAAATCGGCTCGGATCCAGTAACTGTACTCTTCGTTCAACAGGTGCGCTGCATTTTCATCGAATTTGAGAATTAGAGATTGCAATCTACTTCCGTGAACTCAATTTGAGCATATTTGAATGCGTTCGTGCACTGATTTAATGCTGATTTAGTAGAGTTAGGAAACTGATGCCGAGCTTGTACTGTTGGAAAACATGTTTCAGGATTCAGTGATGCTGTGTTTAGTTTGTGGTTTGCTGGATTCGAACGTGGGATCTTGTAGGTTTGCTGGGCTATAAAGCATGGTGGAAAGTGGCGCGCTAATGTGTGTGTGGGTGTTGAAATGTTTGTAGGTATGGATTTGCAAAATTCAGGGATAAGTGTAGGTGATGAAGTTAATTTGAGGAACGTTAATGTAAAGGAGGAGGATTCAAGCTGCCCTCGGCCCATGGAAGGTCTTCACAGTTCCGGGCCGCCTCCATTCCTGACCAAGACTTACGACATGGTGGAAGATCCTCAAACCGATCCAGTTGTGTCGTGGAGCAGCACCAATAACAGCTTCGTTGTCTGGAATTCCCACCAGTTCTCCTCAGACTTGCTGCCTAAGTATTTCAAGCATAGTAATTTCTCCAGCTTCGTTCGACAGCTCAATACATATGTAAGTCAGTGTGTATAACTTGATCAAATGAAATTTCAGAGGTTAAATTTTATTTTATTTTCCCCAAATATATTGGTCACATTTCATTTTTATTTATTTATTAGGTCTAAGAAGCAGATTAGCCAAGAGGAAATCCCCAAATTTTGAATATTTTGAAAAAAATTCTTGAAATATCCATGTTGAAATTAACCAGTTTAACCCTTGAAGATTCTTCTTAATATGGATTCTTCAAAATTCCCCTGAGTCGATTCTTTATTTTGCTGAAATAATGCCATTTTCATTTTTTTCCGCCACTCTTTGCTTAAATTGAGCTTGAAATGGGAACATTTTACTGACTTATTCTGTGATTGTGGCTGAAATTTAAACAGGGTTTCAGGAAGGTGGATCCGGATCGATGGGAATTTGCTAATGAAGGGTTTCTGAGGGGGCAGAAGCATCTACTCAAGCTAATTCAGAGGCGAAAACCGTCGGTACCTCAGTATGATAATGTTCATCATCATCACCAGCAGGACCAGCAGCAGGGCATGGGAGTCTGCGTTGAGGTTGGACAGTTTGGAATGCTAGGAGAAATTGAAGGGCTTAGAAGGGACAAAAGCGTTTTAATGATGGAAGTCGTGAAGCTGAGACAGCAACAGCAATCCACTAGGAATCAGCTCCAGAGTATCAACCACCGGCTTCGGGGCACCGAACAGCGGCAGCAGCATATGATGACATTTCTAGCGAGGGCAATCCAAAATCCCACTTTCCTGGCACAGCTGTCCCAGAACAAGCAGGCAACTAAACGCCTTGCTACAAGCAAGAAAAGGCGAAGATTAACCAAGAGAGAAGCACAGCAAGATCTTCAATCCTTACCTACTTCAGAGGGCCGGATTGTCAAATACCAATCCAGTACCAGCATCCCACCAGATTCGGATCATACCCAAAATTCGTCAAATTTGGAGGCTTTCTTATCTACCATGGGACATGCGGATTCGCCAGACATGACGACACCGAATAAAACATTTCAGGACAGGGAACAGGACAAGAGCATCAACATGGTTGCAGACCACCTCTACGGGTTCGAACCTGGGTCGGCCTTCGACAGTGCAATGCCCGTGGGCATACCAATGGAAACGGCATCTGCATTCGATAGTGCTGCAATTAACCTTGTCAGAGCAGAAGTCGAGGAGGACCTGGATCTTGAAAATGTTAACGACGTTTTCTGGGAGGAACTGTTGAATGAACATTTCGATTCGCAGGACGATTCAGGAACAGAAGGGGATGCCAACATCCCAAACCAAGACAAATGGAACTCCTCCCGAAGCGATGTGAGTCTATTGGCAGAGCAAATGGGACAAACAGCATTCCACCAATCCATTCCGATCGCTCCAGAAACATGTATTATGCTTGAGTCAGGTTTAATTTTGCCAGAGCAGACCTAAAAGTACATCTTATTTCTCAACCCTATGATAGAGAGGGAAAAAAATCCCTAGCTCTACTCGGACGGTCAAAGGTTCGACTTCCATTGGATGTTTTTCTGGCAGCTGACATAATAGATTTATTAGTTAGCACTGGATAGACATTCGATTGCATTCATCAGACTTCCTCAAGTTGCAGGAGAAAGCGCCTCCAATGACCATTAGAATTCCTAACATGGTCGTTTATATGCTTGTTTCAGAGGTTTAAGTTACTGCATGGATTGGCCTCTTTCAGATTAAACACATCGACAATACTCTTAAACAATCGGTAGCTCCAGTCATCAGGTGATGACAACCCAAGGGTCTCTGAATAAGCCTCTGGTTAGGGGGGGCTCGTTTTATTTTCTGGACATGATTCTGATGCTGTGTTTATTTAATTATTTATATCAACCAATGGAATTCTTTTTTTTCCAATATTTTATTCAGATTTCGTATCCTATCTATATATTACTCTTTACTTTGTTTCTGTTACAGCATGAGGCAGGTTATATAATGGTAGCTTGCAGATTTGATTCAAAGACCAGCCAGAAAATATGCAGAATTAGGAGGTGGAACCAAGTATGATGTTATGAATCCCTTCTATTGTTTTTCGCTTTACCCATGAAATCCAAGTCTGTCCGAAGCTGAAATGTTGGTCATTCTTGCTGTAGGAAATGACACAGGGGAGCACATTTATAGTCAGTTTCAGCTGCAGACGCCATGGCGTCCCTCCTTCCTTTTTGTGTGTAGGAGGAGGAAACAAAATCTATAAAATCAGAATTTACATATTCGAACCAATGTAGTGACAATTTGTGTTTGTGAAGGCACATATCTGGTTATTAATGCTCCAATTCTATCTAGTTGTTCTTCTTCAACAATGTAGTGACAATTTGTGTTTGTGAAGATACTTTTCCGGTTATTAATGCTCCAATCCTATCTAATTGCTGTTCTTCCAACAAATTCAGTGGAGGAGGCATGCTTTTTCTGTTATGGAAACTATTGCATCTACAATTTTCTTTCTTTAACGATGTATCAAAATATGACAGCAAATTCAAAATAACCATCCATTTTTCACGCAGCAGCACTGGCTCGACCTAGCTGGGCCACCCTCCCCACCTGTGCTGTCTCCTGCGGCCTCCCCGCCTGGCAGCCTCCTGCTGCTGGGCTCGCCCAATCCCATTCCATTTGACCTGGGCTGCCATCCCCCGTGACAGCCTTCTCTCGCTGCACGAAGCTGCTCCCTGCTGCGTGCTTGCTTGACTAGACCAGCTGCGCCCAGCCATGCTGCCCCCAGGGGGCCCGAACCCATTGGAACCTCCCCCGCCCCCTCCCCCTGAGGTGACTGCCTTCAAAGCAATGATCGCCTCGAGCTGCAAGCGTCCGCCCTCAGTCAATCAACAGAAGTTTGTCAAGAAGATGGAATCCAACTCCACGGGAGCCCTTCCGGAAGAAGAAAACTGCAAAGCAGCTATGAATCTCGCTGAGAGAGGCTTCATAGGCCAATTCATAGGCCTCTAGCCTTCGCCCAAGTCGGTAGAGGACTGGACACAAAGGAACTGGAAGCCGTTAATCAAAGAAGGAATAAAAAGCCATTTCGTAGTCAAAGGCTTTTTCATCTTCGTATTTGAAAGTGCAGAGAATAGAAGCTTAAT
Organism: Pinus taeda; assembly: GCA_000404065.3. Classification (NCBI taxonomy): domain Eukaryota; kingdom Viridiplantae; phylum Streptophyta; class Pinopsida; order Pinales; family Pinaceae; genus Pinus; species Pinus taeda. Next base: position 161,113 of record APFE031718944.1, on the reverse strand, counting down.
CTTCAGAAACGGACCTTATTTTATGGGCCCCCAAGGTCTATACCTTAACAAATGGTCGCCAGATTTCAACCCAACCCAGGATGTCCCATCTGCTGTACCGGTGTGGGTGCGGCTCCCCCACCTCCCCTACACTGCTGGAATCAGAAGTCTCTCCAGATCATCGGCAATGGCTTAGGAAAATACATAGATCAGGCGGTAAGAAAAGATCAATATTCATGTGCATGCATTTGTGTCGAAGTCGATCTGGAGGAGGGTTTGCCCGAAGCCATAAAACTCATAGTCGCAGGATGGACGCATGTCCAAGAGTTGGACTATGAACAATTGTCATTTAAATGCAGACACTGTCATGGCTACGGGCACTTTGCCAAACATTGCAAGAAAAAGGCGGAAGAACAGCCAGACAAACAGAATGGTTAGCAATGGACCCAAGTACAAAAAACCACCAATCAAAAGAAAGGAAACGGGAAAGGCGCTTCGAAAGAGACTCCAAGCAGCTCCAACCCCACCTAAGAAAAGATCTCAAATGGTAAAGAAATCAGCCAGAGCAAGTCAGCCACAATAGCCCCAGAAAATTTGGATCAGATCGATCCTCCTATCACCAACATAGAAGATGAAGAAATGGTTCATTTGGAAGCGTCCCAATGAAGCCCCTCCAACCCCTCATATGTAGAAGTAGCAAGGAAAAAATCAGCTGAAAGCTCTGACTCTTCGGAGGAGGAAACCTTTGAGCAACCTACAAGAAAAGTTGGAAGGAAATCTTGCAGAGAAGCAAAGGGAAGAGGAGGCAGAAAGGCTAAAAACTCAAGGGAGCCAGCCTACAATAGAGATGTCTATCGGGAGAACTTCCAGGAACAGGCCCCTAAGGGATGCTCCCATCCCACCCCTGGTAAATAATGTGCCTCGTCTCTGGGAACTGTAGAGGTCTGGGAAACCCGTCGAAAGCAGAAGCGGTCAAGGATCTCCTCAAAATAGAATCCACAGACATTCTAATGCTCCAAGAGACTAAGATAGAGGGGAAAGCCTTGCTAGACATCAGAGAGAAGAAATGGAAGAAAAGCACAGGAAGAGCAGTTAGCGCAAGAGGCTCATCTGGAGGGCTGGCAACTCTTTGGACAGAAGACCTCTTCGAGTTGAACAAATATCATGAGACCCAGCACTGGATCTACACGGAGCTAACGCATTGCACAAGTAAGTTAACTATCTCCCTTTTCAATCTTTATGTACCTGTCCTGTATTATGAAAAGAGGGATTGTTGGAATTCCCTCACTGAATTTCTTGAGCAACACTCCCCCAGTAATATCATTCTTGTCGGGGACCTAAATATAGTCTTAAAAGCTAAAGAAAAAAAGGGAGGAACTAACAACAGAGACCCCATGCTCCCCATGGTGGAAGACCTCATCCAGCAGTGGGATCTTCTCGATTTCACTCCGGTCAAAGGGTTCTACACATGGTCCAACAACCGAGTGGGTGAGGACCATATATCTGCTCCACTGAACAGATTTTTAGCCCAAGGTACACTGATGATGAACAAGAAGATAATCATCACCAAAATCCTGCCTAAATTGACCTCAGATCATAAGCCAGTCCAGCTCATTCTAGAAGATGAAGAAGACCTTGGCTCAATCCCCTTTCCATTCAGCCCTCTTTGGATAGAAAGGGAAGGCTTCACAGATACAGTGAAAACCGCATGGGCAAAACCAGTCACTGGGTCCTCCAGTTACGTGTGGGAACAAAAGCTCAAAGCCACAAAGCAAACCCTGAAGGATTGGATAAAGAAATCTGCCCCAAATCCAACCAGCCAAAGAAAAGAAAATGTTCAGTCCTTAGAGGCTCTGCAAGTAGAAATGGAAAGAAGAGATATCACCCCAACGCTCCTTGACAAAGAAGTTAAAACTCAATGCTCAATATATCGATCTTTCCGGATGGAGGAAGAGCACTGGCGAATCAAATCTCGAAGTCTGTCGCTGAAGGCTGGCAATCGGAACACTACCTTCTTCCATCACCAATATCGAGCAAGACTCTCCAGAAACCATATCTCTGAAATAACAACCACTGAGGGGCAGATCTGCAAAGGTTCAGCCAGATAAAAGATGCAGTCGAAAGGCATTTCAGAAAGCTCTACACTGCAGGTAACCATGTCAATGAGGAGGAAACTGCTGACCTCCTCTCCAACATCCCTCTTCTGGTCAGCCCTGAAGACAATTCCGTTCTCATCAACCCCATCACTGAAGAAGAAGTCAGAAAAGTCATTTGGTCTATGGATCCGGACAAGGCCCCTGGGCCTGACGGATTCACCATACACTTTTATAAGACCTGCGGGGACATTATTAAAATTGATCTTTTAAAGATGATAAAAGGATTCATGGGAAAAGCCAAGGTAGGGGGAGGAACCAATTCCACCTACCTCACCCTCATCCCAAAAGAAACCAATCCAGAAACATTTGCCAGATTCAGGGCAATATCGCTCTGTAACGCCTCATATAAAATTCTGGCAAAGCTTCTAGCCAACAGGATCAAACCACTGCTCAACAGGCTGATCTCCAGCAATCAAGGTGGCTTCGTTGAAGGCAGGCACATCTTGGATAATGTCATACATGTGCAAGAGATAATCCACTCAAGCAATCAGTGTAAAGAAAAAGGTATGCTGATAAAACTTGATATGGCCAATGCCTTTGACCGAGTCAACCGCTCCTTCCTATACAAAGTCCTCCTCTCCTATGGCTTCTCCCCCCATTTTGTCAATCTTATCACTGCCTGCACTCACAACCCCTGGATTGCCCCTCTTGTAAACGGTCGACCTACCTCCTTTTTCCAAGCTCAAAGAGGTCTCAGGCAAGGATGCCCGCTCTCTCCCTTCTTGTACATCCTGATGGCGAACTCCCTCAGTAGAAAGTTGTCAGCTGAAAAAGTCTCAGGCTCCCTCCCTGGCCTCAAACCCTCCCCTTCTTCTCCAGCTCAGAACCACGCTCTCTTTGCAGACGACTCTCTCCTCCTGGGAGGTGCCTCTGTTAGAATAGCCAAAGCCTTTGACTCTGTTCTCAATTGCTATTGTAGGGTTTCGGGAGCCTCTATTAATGAAAAAAAAGTAAAGTTTATGGCTAGAACATTGGGCAGCAAGAGTTCACAAGTATCTCCACTCTGCTTGGCTTTAAAGGATATGCTCAATGGGAAAAGATTAAATACCTTGGTCTCCCCATCACAAATGGATTCAACAAGAGGTCGTTGTGGACTGAAATCATCAGCAAAATCAAAACAAAAACTACACTTTGGGGAGGATATTGGCTCACAAAAGCAGACAAAGTCATCCTGATCAAGACTGTCTTATCGACGCTCACAATCTACCAAGCAGCCTTCCTTCTCACCCCAAAAAGTGTAATAGACCAAATCTCTAAAATTCTCTGGGACTTCCTCTGGCAGGGGGGAAAGGAAATCAAAACAAATTCCATTTAGTGAAATGGGACGTGGTCAAGCGCCCAATTTCTAAAGGAGGTCTCCAAATTCGTGACCCAGCGTTAGCCAACTTGGCGTTGGGAGGCAAAATTATATGGAAACTTTTCAAAGAGCCCAAACACCCTGTCTGCGACATGTTGAAATCAAAATACGCTCAAAAGGTGCCGCTCAGAAGTATTCAGACAGCCCAAACAAATAACAGCTCCCAGGTCTGGAAATTATGTAGTAAAACTCTGAATTTCTACATACGCAAGGCGTACAGGATCCCAGGGAGTGGCAAACATATAAATTTGTGGCACGACAGAATAATGGATCGTGACCCCCTCGCAGAAATAGATGAAATTGCAGAACTAAAAAATTGGCTTGAATGCGCAGGGATAAATAGTCTTTATGATTTGTCAAATTGGGATTGCCATGATGATTGGCAAGGCTGGGATTTCTTTGGAGTTCCAGAGCAGCTAAACGAGCAGAAGAGCGTCCTTGAAGAACTGTTAGAGGAAGCGGCCCTAGTGAACAGAAAGATGAAGGATAGCTGGGGATGGGGGCGATCTGGAACTTATACTACAACGACAGCTTATAATGCCCTTCAACCAAACAGGAACAACAGTAAACCGTCGGAATTTTGGAAGAAAGTTTGGGAATCTCTAGCTCTACCCAAAGTAAACTTTTTCTTTTGGACGCTAGTCCACAACAAGCTGTTAACTGGAGACAATCTGATGAAAAAAATCATAGGTGGGCCGCATAGATGCGAGCTGTGTAGAAGTAGCTCAGAAACAGCTAGGCACCTCTTTATGGAATGCAAGTTTGCCAAAGAAGTATGGGGTCTCATCCTACAAGAGCTATAAATCCCAGTCCCCTCTCATAACTTTGTCGCTGATCTATTTGACTCATGGAATCAATGCTACCCCAACAAAATACCAGTAAGTCTATTTGGAGAAAAGTCTAGAACGCTATCCCCAAGTTTGTATGCTGGCAGATCTGGTTGACCCAGAATGACCTGATATTCAATGATAAGCTGCAAGCTCCTTTCTTGGCAGCGGCAAAGGCCAAATCCCTTCTCCTTGACGCAGTCCAACAACAATATTTTCCAGAAGACTCTTTGCTTCTCCTTGAAGAAGAGAGGTGGCTGGGCCTCCTCTCCCCCCATTCTCGGAAGCAGTTAACAGCCCCTCATTCAGTGAATCCGGAATGGCGCAAAAGAGACTCTGAAGTCAACTTCCAAGAATGGTGGCGACAAAAAAAAATAACCATGATTTTCTTCGACGGAGCCTCCAAAGGCAACCCTGGGACAATAGGAGTTGGAGGGGTCATCTATGCCTCGAATGGCACAAGAAGGGACAACGTTTGCTGGGGCATCGGGCAGAAAACCAACAATCAGGCAGAGATCCAAGTTCTCCTTAAAGCCTGTCAAATAGCCAGAGATAGAGGTGACAAAGAATTCCAAGCCTTTGGAGACTCAAAGATCTTAATAAAGAACTTAAACACAGGCAAACTGTTTAACAAGGAAAGTCTCAACAAATCTCTGAACAGATTAAAGAGAGTCTTGCTGGACTTCGATTCCTACAAATTCCTCCATATTCTCAGAAGCCTGAACAGTGAAGCAGATCTGATGGCGAACAAACGCTGCACGCTTGGGAAAGGACAACTCCTCATAAATGGCGAAAGCTCTATTCACCCCTGTAATCCATGAGGATCCTGAATATTGCAACAGTATAAGAAACATAAATAGAAGTAATGTATTGATGGCTGCCATGGCGTAAGTCCAATCTATTCTTCAAATTAATAAACCATACCCGTTTCAGTGAAAAAAAAATTTGACAGCAAATTCAGTGGGGGCTTGTTTTTTATGTTATGGCAACTTTCGCATCCACAATTTTCTTTGTTTTAACGATGTATTCAAAAGATGAAGGCGTTGTTACAAGATCATGGTTTGCCTTGTATCTCTCCCCACTTGAGATTCAATTGATGAACATGCTCAAATGTGGAACATGGTTTTAAGGTTGTTTTCAATAATATGGTCAGAACATTGTTTAACGTTGTTTTCAATAATTTGGTCATAATAAATTGGGCCCTGGATTTTTATGGATGTATGAGATGTAAATTAATTGGTTTAAGTGAGGTTTAGTTTCTATTTTTAACTTTATGTGGAGGTGTTGAAAATGGAAGTCACTTGTGAGAGATTTAAACTATTTCAATGTACATCCAATTTTGTACAATTCTGATTATAGCATCCCATCTCATTAGTGGAAGACAAAGGTGTATTTTGACAATTATTCAAATATAGTATTCATGGATTTTTGACAATCTTTCAAATATAGTCTTCATAGGTTTTGTATTGATGAAACTTTGCATTTTTAAGAAGACAAAATGTATTTTTCTTTTTGGCAATAAAGAATAAGACATTTTTGTGACAAGATAAATGATTTGTAAACTAGTATGAATATTTCACTAAAATAGTTTGCCATAAAAGATTTTACAATAATTTGAAATATTTTATTTGTAGTTTATTACTTAACAAATTTAATATTATTAGTGTAGTGTTTAAAATTATGGAAATAAGTTGAAACTTAAATATAAAAATAAAAAGATTCGAACAACCACATCACTTGCATAAATAAATATAAATATAAGATATGATTTTGAAAACTCAATGGAAGAGAAAACCCAATTAAATGTGGAAGCTTTTGTAATGTTTTTCTTTTCTATTATAAAAATCAAGTACAAAGAAAAAGAAGCCCAATGTGAAGTTGTGATGGACAATTTGACTTAAATGGCTATTACAAAAATTTTGGCAGTCAATATGGAGTTGCCATATGTATTTTTCTTTTTAGTAATAAAGAAAAGATATTTTTTGTAAAAAGATAAATAGTTTGTAAATTATTATGAATAATTCACTCAAATAGTTTGTCATAAATGTAGTTTATTACTTAACAAATTTAATATTATTAGTATAGTGTTTAAAATTATGGAAACAAGTTGTACATTAAGTATAAAAATAAAAAGATTCAAACAACCACATCACTTGCATAAATAAATATGAATATAAGATGCGATTTGGAAGACTCATCGGAAGAGAAAACCCAATTAGATATGGAAGCTTTTGTTATGTTTTTTCTTTTCCATTATAAAAAGCAAGTACAAGGAAAAATATGCTCATTATGAAGTTGTGATGGACAATTTGACCTAAATGGCTATTAGAAAATTTTTGGTAGTCAATAACCATTTAGAATTAGGGTTATAATTTTGCATGTTTTGGTGTTAATTAGTGTTAGGGTTTCAAACCCTCTAGAATCTTTTTGAAAACCCGTACAACAATCCCCGCATATGAGTGATCTGGATAACATAACAACCACTTTGTATGATGGTGGTCATGTCATATCCCAATTTGACTCTCTTGAATACTTTATATTTGACATTAATAAAGTAAGAGTGCTAGGGGCTATGTTATTGTAATAAGTGGGGAAAGGTGAGGGGGCTTAAGAGGTTTTTACTTGTTTTAGAAATCTAATGTTTTTTCCACCTATTTTACCTTACAACTTTCATTTTATTCAAGTTTGTTTGCTGCGTATTTAAAAAGGAAGAAAAGAGTAGTGGAGAAAATGATATTCTAGATTTAAGCCAATACTCTTATATTTTAGCAACTTGTTTTCCTTACATTCTTGGAACTAAGAAGAGTTAGATTAGGCTCATTTTACTACTTTTTCATGGATGCAAAGAAGAAAAAATTGGGATGGAAAGCGGGGGGCTAATTTTGGAATGAAAGAAAGAGAGGGAAAATGAGTGTCTTTGTTGGAAAAAAAAGATTGCTACATTAGGTGATGAAACAACCAAGAAAGAAAGCCATTAAGGATCTAAAAAAAGATTAATAATCATGAAATCATGAAATCTTGTTGGAGTTTAAGGAACATCATTTTAAACCTTTCTATGCACATATAAGATAGAATTAGAAGGATAATAATTTTGAGAGATTATTGAGTAGAGAAAGAAAATTTCCTTGCAGCTTCATTGCCTTGGTATTATCATTGATTGATGAGGGGGGTGGCTTTTCATAAAAAAACTAATTGCAACAAAGCTTATGGTTAGGTGGAAAATCGTTTTGCTTCAGTCAATTGGTTGGTTTGCAATATTGGACAACAAAAATCATATCTTCAATGTTGGAATTTACTATGTTATAATTGTAAGAATGTATTTATAGCCCAAACTTTCTTGTGCTAATTTTTGATGGTAAAATAATTGTCGGTATGCTTCTTTGATTTGGGCAAACCATTGTTGTATGGTCATGGTAACTTTGTACTTAGCTAGTTGAGATTGATTGATTTGGATATGATGAATGATTCTTCATATTGACCTTGAAATTCTAAGCTTAGGTTAATTTTGCAAAATATTTTTTCCTTGGAATGTTATGGGCTTCATTAGCATTATGTTTATTTAAGTTAAAATGTGTGTTTCAAAGTGTGTGGGTAAAATAAATTGGTCACTTTTGCGAGCATGTTTTTTGGAGCTTATTTCTTAATTGAAAATTAGAATTCATAAAAGCTAAATCATTACTTTTGTGGGCATGATTTTGTCTAATATTAATAATTCAATTGCAAAATTAACATATTTAATGAATATAATTAAGTTTGTTTAAGCATTAAATTGAATATCAGTGTCCATTAAAAATCATGATCAAACTCTATGGAAGCTTGTGGTTTTACTACATGTGTAAAAATATTTTTGAGTTTTCTATTTTCCTAGTTATGGGGTAGGGATTTTAGGCTCATAATTTTAGTATTAAACCATTAAATTCTCCTATGTATGTTTTGTGCTTATATGGTTGTGTATGAATTGAATCTCACTAAATCAAATAACTATCTCTACATATGTCTCCTTGCAAGTTAATATTTATTTTGATTAAATGTAAATTATAAGCCATGCATCCATCCTTAAAAGCAGAGTATGAGGAAGCATATAGGTTGTATTAACCATAGATTTATGTTGAGGCTTTGAGTATGATTATGAATTACCTCATTTTCTAAGTGTTGTATACATGATGACTATAGTAATAATCTACTTTAGTCAAAACAAGTATGTGGAAGGGTATTAACTTAGAAAAAAAATTGAAACCAAATTGTTGTGTCAAGAATATAGAGAGTATGTCTTCAACTTAAGACCTCTCACCTCCATCATGACCTTTCTAGTGGTGAAGAAGTGGGTCTAGTATTTGGATTGTCTATATTTTTTGCTACAATAAATTTGTTGCAAGAAGGGTTTGCAATACTACAATTCAAAACTTTTTTTCCTAATAAAACAAGGCATGACTTCTCTTAATACTCTTTTATAGACCTTATTTCAAATTAGCATTATGAGCATTCCACCTCATGTATATGGTGGGCTCGAATATCTCCAAATCCTTCCCATTCATCTCCTTGTAAAAAATGTGGTTTTATGCAAAATGATATGATAATTACTTTAAGATACTAGGAGAGGTGTATGTTTCAATTAGATAATAGGATATAATTAAGATATTCTTAAATACTTAGGATTTTTTGTATTTTGATCCAAAAAAAATTCTTGTCCAATAAAAAGGTAACTACCATTGTTATGTTGTTGGTAACATGTGTCAATCTAGGCAAATAAATGGTAGAATCACTAATTGGTTCATCTCCACAATCATGTGCTTGGTCTATCATGCACTAGGAGGGCATGTCAAGGGCCCCAAAACCTATTGTCATTTGAGTCAAGGGGATATGTGCCAAAGGTGATGAGGTAAATATCCTTATGTGTATGTGGTTTTTGTTAAGACATTGTGGCAGTGGTGCATCACTGCTACCAACACCGACCTCACTAGCAAGCTTATGCAAAGATCCCCAAAAAATTGTATAGAAAGAAAACTATTTTTGTATAGATTATATAAAAGTAGCAAACTAAAATTCATGACTGAGTATATATGGTAAATAATCTTTTTAAACGATGGCGCTTACCCCTATCATTTTATATCTTCCATCAAAACTCTATGCATTCTTTTGTTCTCATTCATTAATTCACACCTAGCCAATGCAATAAGTTCCCTATTTTCCTTTTTTAAAGTTTTTTTAATTGTCTCCATCTCGTAGATAGATTTAAACAATTCAGCGTTGTTATCCACAATGTCAACATTAGGTCACTACAACACCTTCTCCAAAGCTAGTCTGTTCCCATGATCACCTTGCCACAATATAAGAAGTGAAATATTAAAATATTACCTTGTAATATAAAAAGCATGAGTTATTAAAGTTACATTTTAATTCTATAAGATAGTTTATAATTTTTGGACTTTTTTCACATCAAAGGGATTAATTTCTTTGAATGCAAAAGTGAAGGTATAGACAGATGTAAAAAGATAAACTACACTCTCTCCAACTTGAATCAATCAATTCAAAGGTGAAAAAACTCTAGGCATGCATTTATCAGTTTGTCTGTTTTATCCTTTGATTCATCAAAACAAAGTTATCAACTTAACAAGAATTTCAACCTCAAAACGAGAGCTCTAGCCAAAAAAATCCCTATTTTGGTGTAAAAGAACATGACAAAACACCTCGGAAACGAAAAGTGTTGATGTTGCATCAACAATTTTTTTTTGTTTGTTTGTTTTTTTTTTTTTTTTTTGGGGGGGGTGGTGGAATTTTCAACATTTCTTAAGAAATGGTAGTAAAACCCAATATTTTCTGCACAAAGTACATGAAAGAACACCCTAAAAATGAAATTTGTTGATGCTGCATAAACACTTTTTTTTTTTCAAGTTAAAATTCCAAAATTGTTTAGCATTGCCATTAAAGATAAAATATCATGACTATGAAAAACCTTAAAATTCCAACATTTTTTAGACATGGTGTTAAAGATAAAATATCATGTCTCCAAAAACCTTTAAAACTCCAACAAATTTTAACCATGACATTAAAGATAAAACATCATGACTCTGAAAAACTCTAAAATTATAACTGTTTTCAACCATAGCATTAAAGATAAAATATCATGATTCAGAAAAACCTTCAAAGTTTGACATTTTTCAACCATGGAATTAAAACCAAATATCATGACTACAAAACACCTTAGTTTTCAAAATATTTCTACAACCAATATAGATTTCTCTTTCCTCTACCTGTGAAGAATTAATAATACCTTGAGATTATTGATGTTCAACAATGTTTCTTTCCTCATATTCATTTCGCGTATTTTTTGGCCAAATAAATGGAGTTTTCAAAAGTGTATTTTTTTTCTTGATCTTGAAATGATATCACATTGATTATTGAAAAATGACCCCACCAAATTGAATTAGTAACATCAAATTACTCATATGTATCTCTAATAGATTTTTTAATTTCTTCCAAGCCTTCAAAATAATTTATATCTCTTATGCCTACATGCATTATGGATTTTGGTAACTGATTATAATAACAATATATTTGATGGAAATTGGATGATCTAGGATGAACTTCAAAAACGTTAAACCTGATGATAACCCCATTTTGCAGTAGTTGAATAGTTATTGCCCCATATAAGTGTTTTCCCATCAATTCTTTTCATACGAAATTGCTGTTGGAAGCTAATGCCATTGAGTTGTTCAATGCACTTCTCTTCACCATGTGATCCTAGAATAAAACTTCGCATGTCAATAGTTTCTTCCAATATGTGAAACTTGGGCTTTGAAATGTATGATTTCTTAATACATTCAATTAATGATGGCAGGCTTGCAACATCCTTCCTCCTCAATGTTAGTGAAAAACAATTGAACATCTGATCAATATAGTCATGAGTGTGCCTAACAAGAAGGAAACCAACCTTTACCTTTTGAAAATTTCCCAATTCAACAAGCATGCTTAGATATCCATATACAATTTAATTTTCGTTTTCACAACTAGTGTTGTCTAATTGTAGATATCAAACTTTAGGAAGACTACCATACCAATGTGAAATCACGTCATGAATTATGGTTATGGTCAAATTTTCACCATTATGAGTATTCAAAGCTGTGAAGTAAAACCTTGGACATATTTTCCCATTAAAGACCATACAACCAACAAAGTGAAACTGAATAAAATTTTCCTCATGTAAATTTTTTAGTGTGCAGACAAAACATGGTAGAAGTGTTTTCTTCTCATCCATACCATTAATTATAAAACCTAAATATTATTGAATTTATGCTTTTGTGATCCATATCAAGTTGAGAGAATTCTTTGGCGAAAATCACATTAGGTTTCTTTTGTCGATGCGTTTCGAACCAACTAGTGTGGTTCATCGTCAGGACAAGTTGAATGAACAGATCTCGCTTTGCATATTAAATAGGTGAAGCAGAACATCCAACGGCTATATCTCTTGATCAGGTAACGGTTAAATTGACAATGGCTAAATTTGACTTGGAAATGGTAGGTATGGACCTAGATTAGGGAAAAACCTCTATTTAATAAAAAAAGGTTACTACAGTTAGTTATCTTCTTATTGAAATAAAAGTAAAAGGACTATTATATGAATTTATAATTATAAATATATATTAAACTAAATAAATTATACAATAATAAATTAATTTAAATTAGTAGATAGTTATCAAAGAAATTATCTATAAAGATATTAAAGTAATTACTAGTTAGATATAAAGGTTATTATAAATATTAGAGTAATATATAGTTAGTTATATTCTTTTATTAAAATACAAGTTAAAGGGGATGATTTCATTATATTTATATATTAAAATAAATTAATTTTAAATTAATATTTTTGTATAAATAATATAATAAATAATAATTAAAACAAGTTAATAGATAGTTATCCAAAAATTAAAGTAATTAATGTAGAGATTAAAATAAATTAATAATAATAATAATAATAAAATTATTTAAAATATTAGAGCCATCTATAAAAAAAATTAATATATATTTAAATAAATAAATTAAAAATTAAATTAATGTAATTAATAGATGGTTATCAAAGATATTAACTATATAGATATTAAAGTAATTAATAGTTAGATATAAAAGTTATTAAATAAATACCTATTAGAGTAATATATAGATAGTTAGTCCCATGTCTCTCCTCCTAGTTGTTTCTTTCCATTCTTTCCTTCCCTTTGTTTAGCTTGATGTTGTTGTCTTTTTAGTATTTTTTCCTCTTGTTTCCCATGTCCTTGTTTCTTTGAGGTATGGTTGATATAGTTGGAGGTATTTATTTGTTTTTTGCTAATAATAGAAGAAAATAATCTTGAAATTAATCTATGATAATATACTAATTGTAACCTTGAAATTAACTATTAATTTAATTTTTATTTTTTTAAAA
>APFE031718944.1:112700-147829 GCA_000404065.3 Pinus taeda | reverse complement strand
ATTTTAATAAAAGAATATAACTAACTATATATTACTCTAATATTTATAATAACCTTTATATCTAACTAGTAATTACTTTAATATCTTTATAGATAATTTCTTTGATAACTATCTACTAATTTAAATTAATTTATTATTGTATAATTTATTTAGTTTAATATATATTTATAATTATAAATTCATATAATAGTCCATTTAATTTTATTTCAATAAGAAGATAACTAACCATAGTAACCTTTTTTTTATTAAATATAGGTTTTTCCCTAATCTAGGTCCATACCTACCATTTCCAGGTCAAATTTAGCCGTTGTCAATTTAACCGTTACCTGATCAAGAGATATAGCCGTTGGATGTTCTGCTTCACCTATTTAATATGCAAAGCGAGATCTGTTCATTCAACTTTTCTTGACGATGAACCATACTAGTTGGTTCGAAACGCGATGACAAAAGAATCCTAATGTGATTTTCGCCAAAGAATTCTCTCAACCTAAATATTAATTTGGATTATAATAATACTACTTTCGATGCTTATACAACCTTTTCCTTTCACTTGTTTTCTGATTGTGATGCTCTTGAAGTGATTTGACAATGGAATCTACACATAACATAAAAATAACCTATTAATAAACAAATTTTCATAGTTGATAACTATCCAAATTTAAAAAATAATGTTATGAATGCATACCTCTTTCTTCCCCTTGACATTTATCCCTTTTTTTATTTAAGAGAAGCACAAGTACTGCAAACCCCCATCCTACTCTTCTTAGGAATATAAACATCGTTGAATTATTTCTTCCATGTACTTGTATAATATGAGTATGTAATAAACTTACCATCTCTGTCAACACCTTTTACATATTCTTTGTATAAGTTGTAGATTTATCGTCTTGAGAAATTATCTGGAATATGTATTGTGTCTTTCTTTGGCATACACTCTCCATGTTTTGAAAATAAGTCTTTCATCCATGACATTTCAGTGTAACAACCCCAACCCTGGTTTCCTCATGAAAAATGCAATGTAAATATTTTTACAAGAAAAATAAAAATGGGTTGAGTCAAAAGGGACATGGATTCCAGAGCCGAGGAGGTTGCTTGCATGGGATAGTCAAGGTTTCCTTGTGCAAGAAAATATGAACTGTTGTGATAGCCATTAAAGGTTGGTTGGTGTGTTTAATGAACTAGTTTTTATGAATTAAATGGGATTGCAAGAGAAGTACATAGACCATGCTACCTTGGAGAACACTCACAAGGTGGAGAGGAGAGGAATTAATGAAATGGACAGTGTTGTCAACTAAGACAGTGACAATCAGACACTGCACATGAGGAGAAAAGAAGGTTTGACCCCATTCAAGGGGGACATGCACAGAAACTCGAGGAAACTTATCCATTGAGGCAGTGAGAGAGGTGCAATATGAGAGAAAATGAAGGGGATGAGCTCTCGGGTAGCAGGATCAGGGAAGGAACATTCAGAATCCTTGTATTTGGGGTAAAAATGATAGTGGCATGGTGCATTGGTGGTGCTACATTTATTTTGTGGAAAGACATAACAAATCCTTGGTTCTTGGGTCATTCGTTGGTAGTGTTTGATTTCCCAAGAAATCCCCTCAGTCTCTGGAATCTGGCACGGGGGTGATAGTTGGAAGTGATCTTAGTTACAGTTGTATAGGGTTGGGTGGAGAGTTTTAATCCCAAACTCAGTTGCCCAAACACTACAAGATAAAGTGATATTATGTATCTGCATTTCCCATGAATATATGTTTGCATTTCTGAATTGAAATTGTATGTGTAAATGAATTGAATGTATGTTGCATTTCCTACCTTGGCATAGTATTGCAGAGAACAATTTAGGACTATATTTTGTCCTTAAGATTATAAATGGTATAAGATGTAAGGTCAATACATAATAATTAGGATCATGTTACAACTCTGGGTTGAAATGGTGTGCTTAGGAGAGACATGAATATGCTTTTGTTATGATTGAATAAACAACATATAATGTGAATCTTTGAAGGCATTAAAAAGATCGAAAAAGATCTAAACCAAGAAACATGAAAAAGATTGGCAAATGAACCTCTTTTGATAATAAATAGCGGTTACATTGGAGATGCGTGTGTTAACGGGGTCTGTGTATACATATTTAGATGTATAAATAGACATATACATATATTGGTTATAAGCTTGTGCTTCAAATTCTGAGATGTTGTGCTCATGCATAGGAATCACTCCTCTTTTAAATATAATAATCCATGACCTTACATCATAGGCTTCCTCAACCATGCAGTTTCAACAAACCACGTTCTTTCCTTAATGGCACTGATGTTGGGGACTGCAGGTCCCTGCCAATAGTTGAATGCCCTGGAAATCCTTGAGTGGCGCCATAGAGCCATTTTTAGGCTTGATTTAGAGCATGGAACCCCTGGCGTGTGGTAGGAGAGGTAAGTCCATTTAGGAGTTCACTACAAGTCTCTAGCAGAGGGTAGATAATGTATTTCTAGTGCTGGCGTGTGTGGAATCCCCTGTCCCTAAATAAGGAAAACCTGAAGGCCTGGAACTCCTTGGAGTGGCTTCAGTATAAGCTCAGGAGGGGTAGCACCTATAGGTACTTTATTAACCACCACAATCATTACTATAATTTGGTGCATATATTGAAGTGCACAAAACCATCATGGCCCAACCATGGCTGAATGGACTAGCAGAAGGCTATAGATGCGTAGAATAGAGTGATCTCTATTGAGAACCTATTTTACCAGGATTGAGTGGGTTTCTCAGGATATGGAAATCCTACCTGATCGATTCATGGCGAGTATCGATTGTAAACAATGCTACGTGAAGTTGAGCAGAGCCTTAAGCTTATAGCTCAACCAAGTAAACCTTATCCCTTAACCCGGAGGAATCCTAGTCGTAGACACTTGGTATTGGTGCACCCAAATTTTCCCTATTGTGATTGGACAATTAAACGATGACATGGCCCAGAATCCCCAACTCGGAAGGATTAACTGGGATGACGCCAACCAAGATGAGGTGGATGAAACGTATGCCTGGTAGGTATACCATTGGCTAGAGGAAAATACATCCCATAAGCCCTCAGTTGATGGTGCCAAGAGCAGAAAAAGTGACATCAACTACCAGAAAATCTTGGTGGGCATGCAATTGGTCAAGAGGAGGCCCTGTTGCCATGTCCACTCGGTGGTCCCCACCCGGAGGTATGAAGGAGTGTAACAGAGGAAAATGTTGTAATGGGCGTGTAGAGATGATGTGTCTAGAAGGGTCCTGCCTAGTGGGTTAGATTTTACCCCATTGGTGGAGAGGAGGACTTGTTATGCACACAAGCCTGACAAGGGGATCCCAACAATTAGCGAAAGAAAGTGATAGGGGAATTACTAGGATGGAACCGTCAAGCTGATGCGGTGTTGCAATAACATGGGTAAATTGTAAGCGACAAACTATAGTGGGGTGGTCCATAGCCTAGGGCCACTCTTAGTTGATTGAAAAGCGAAGTCTAACCATATCGTCAGGAATAAAGAGTCGAGGTGACATATGATGGTTGTCGTGGCAAGGCACGTAACTCAACTACATTTTCATTGGTGAAGGGTGGACCCATAATTAGGTCATCCTATAAGCTCTATCATGGAGCAGTAAATGAAGGGGCAAGGGGAGGAATATTAGGGTATAAGGATTGGGATGATGTGGGGCAGGATTTTGTGGTAAGTAAGCCTGGTTTAGAGGACCAATGGAAAGGAGGTCGTGTGACTTGATTGCACACACAAGCCTGTAAGTGAGGCCCCGAAAGTTAACAAAGGGTTGCTCTTAGGAAATTTTCAGTATGGGAGAAGTGGGTCGATGTAAGATGGGTGTGTGGAAAGGACCACACTAAGGTTGGCAACCCATTGGTGGGAGATGGTCCAACATGACAAGTCATCCAAATAGATTGACCCTCGAAGTATAGAAATGTGTAGCAATAAAAGCATCAGGATGCCAAGCTCGGGGTGACATGGACAAGTTGTAGCGGCAGTCAACATTCAAATTGATAGGGGCCAATGGGAAGAAGGTTGTGTGGTCCCGAAATCCTCATAAGCTCGAAAAGAAGATCCCAACAAATAAAAAGGAAAGTGTTTAGGAATTTTCAGGAGAGAGTAAGTGGGGTGACATGTCTGATAGGACCCACCTGGGAGGCATAAGGGAGCCATGTTGAAAGCATTGGGTTGATGCAAAGATAAGGGGTCATTGCATTTGACGGGGTCTAAAAAAGGCATATATATGCCTTTGTGTGTGTGTTTGCACACAGGGTAATGGATTTGGTTGTAAGGTTTTGAGGATGAGTCAAGAAGCCTACACAAACAAGCTGAGACAAAAGGGAAAAAAAAAATTTGAGGGGTTGGGTATGTTATAGGTGGTATAAGAGTATCCATGTTCAACACTTGGACTAGATGGGATCTATCACAGGAAAGTAGCGTTAGGACCCTGAGTAAGGAGGTTTCAAATTGATTTTTAGAGAATTAATAAGACAAATGTTTAGGTGTTAATAGTTTGTTGTGAATCATCTATTGCATGCATGATTGTTGCATTTACATTATGCTCTAATTATGTGGCATGGTTAAGTATATGATTAGTTTAGTTTATCACCATTGTTTGGTCATCATTGGTTAATACCTTTCTAGTCATACTGGAACCAGATGAACCCAAAGGTGGAGATCTTGTGTCGACCTGTAGATGCATGATTTGTAGTTTGCTAGAGAGCGATGTACTTGATGATTGGTTACTTGTGTTAGTTTCTTTCATGTGCAAGTGAATGTTAGGTGTAGCATTATCATGGATGATTATGTGATGAGTGAAGATTGCACGCATACCCAAGATGCATTCGTAAATATGATAATTGTTGATTATAAGATGGCAGGTGTTCATGTGGAATATGGTTGGGTAAAACATCGATTCCTTTGTACATGTGAAGGAATGATTGTAAATAAGTTGGTATATAGAGATACATGTGCATATAAATTCTTATTTTTGAAATTATGTTGGGATGTAAAGTGCACACATGTAGGTCCTAGAATTTTGAGACATGTGACTAACATTAAAATTAAAATTTGTGTGCATATGAATGCTTGCATGATCTTGTGATTGATTGCTTTTCTTAGCATGGTTGTTACTATTATATATATATATATATATATATATGCTAATTGGGTGGGAACATATAATGGCATGTGCATGATATAGTGTCTCTAGATATTAGAGGTATGATGTTGTGCATCTTTTAGGGAGCCAAGTGAACGATAAATACTTGGTTGTAGGTATTTGCAACATGGATCATGGTTAGTTATTAACTAGTTGCATAAGCAGAGTGCATGCCGAAGTGGATAGTGTTACGAAAGGTGCTAACTTGAGTGCATGCATGACCTATAATGTATCTGTGTGAACATGGCAATTACAAGTATGATAAATGTTAATATAACATGATATTTTTTCGAACTAAACCATTAAAGTTGTAGATGTCATGGTTGTTGTTGATCTTAATAAGAAAGTTGATTTCTTCTTGAGTTTAAATCATATTGAACGGGCAACCAAAAATGGTTTAAAAACATAGTAGCCAATTCACCAAATGAAGCAAAGGTACCCCCATTAAGCTCTATGTACCATTTAGCAACATTTCTAGTTAAGGTGTGTTGGAACAATGTCAACATGTTTGAATCGTGAATTAGGGAGCTATATGAACACCATAAATGGAATGTTGTTATATGGTCAGCTGGATCCTCCCTAGACTTTCCTTCAAATTTTTGAATATCTGATGGAAGTTTGGTGGGAACTGGAGGCCAGGCTAGATTATATCGGATTGGATCGCTCGTCAATTTTGAGAGATTTGGAAAACTTTGGGTTGCCAGGAATGGTAGCGCAAAGGAGATTGAGAATTCCACCCACTATGAGTAGGTTTCCCAACATTTTGAAAATAATATCCTGGATTTGTAGAGGCACCAAGTTGCCATGGATTTTTCGTAGAAGAAATTGAACTATAAGGAAAATGTTCCCTAAGCAAAGTATTAAAAATAGAGGAGAGCCCTTGGTAAGGGTTCCATGCATTGGCTAATGGAGAATAACCCTGAAAGGTACTTATAGAGGAGTAAGGCCTGTTCCCTTGTTGACCAAAAAAAATATCTGATTCACGGCTCCTAAACCACTAAAAGAGGGGTTAGTCCATCCTTGAAAAGGATTATAACAATGACCTTGAGTGAAGAAAGGAAGAGATCCTAAAGAAGGGTTAGAATGAGGTATATGACCACTTCCAATAGGAAAACCTTGGAAAGAGATCAAAGAGGCCAAAACTTGACAAAAGGAAGAAAAAATTCAATCTCAAACCTTTTCCCAAAATCAAGAAAATTCAACCTATTGAAAAGCCTTCACACTTGATCTAAATGATAAGAAGACCAAAAACAAAACCAAAAAATAAAAAGAAAGGAAACAAAACAATGTTTTTATCTTTTTTCTTTTTAAGGACACAAAGTTTTCGAGAAAACAAAAACTACTAAAAGCTTCAAGATTAAATTCAATTATAAAGAACCTCAAATTTCACAAGCCATAAGGATCATCAACATGACAATATTTAAAGTGAAAAGAGGCTACAAACTCAAACAAATTGATCTAAACAGTAGCATAAAAACTCCAGCAAACAAGACATATTTCAAGAAGACCAAGAAAACTTTTCAAGATTGCAAGAAGGATTTTCTCAAAAAACCAAGAAAAAACCAAATATGCCAATTTTCAAGAAAGCAAGGAAAATCAATATAAAGGCTAGGTTATAAGTGAATTTATACCAACTCTCTATTCCAAAATCTCATAACAACCAAGAACTTCTTTGAGAAGCTCTTAACCCAAACATAGAAACTAACACTTCACCAAAAAGAAAACCCTAGGTTGACTAGGTTTTTCTACAAAGAGAGATAGGGAAACCGAAAATATGCAAGACCAAGACTCTCCTAGACAATCAATGACTAAACAGAAGCAAGAGAAATCAGGAAAAACCCTTTACTAGACTCAACATTTGAAAAATTCATTCAAAACCAAGCATATGTGACTGTGCAGTGGTAGACCCACGTGTATACACGACTGTTCTCAAGGAAACATGCATATACGCGTGTTTCTTTGGACAAAAGCGCGTGAATACGTAACTGTGTAAACTAAAAATCACGTATAAAAAATTCAGCAAAAAAAATTAAAAATTCATGCCTAATCCAAAATATCAGACTTCTTTCCCATATTGCAGAAAATTCAAAGATGTTGGAAAAACAAGAAACCAAACAAGAAGGTCTAGATCAAGAGAGAAACAACCCAAACTAGGAAATACCATATGTATTCCCCAGTGGAGTCACCAATTCTATTACGGTAATATTACACCGTAGGGTCTGGGTTGAGAACCCCAACAGATATAGGGGCATACACCAACAAGAAGCAAGAAAACAAGCAGTCCTAATGCTTCTAATGCTTAAACTACTAAAGTAGGGTGAAGATATAGTACCCGAAGGTCCTACGTTTGAGTTCGTTCCCGTAGGATCCAAATCCTCTTCTTCCTCTAATGCTTCAAAACCTGCAACTCGTTCAAGAAAACAATATATACTAGCAGTAGTTCAAAGAATGTTCAAGATATAAATGTTAGATCACATAATCATATAGATCTAAAACATGAAATCATGCATCATTAGATTATAACATGAATTAAAGCATTAAGATTATAACATTAGGAACAAGACAAAGCTTCTTTATTGATGATTGCAAAAGAATGTGGAAGAATACAACCTGATTCGTCCATGACTACAAGCAAAACCTTCCTCTGGTTTTGTCCAGCCCAAGCCTCAATAATCCTCTTTCAAATGCACACACATGGATGCCATATAAAGGAGATGGACAACTCTATGAGGAAGAAAGGGTTTCCTATAGTTGGGAGTGCAGGAGGCATAGGGATAAATCAGACTTGATCAGGGACCAATTGGATATAATATCAATATCCTATCTTTCTCTCCCCTTAGGCCTTCCCCATGAGGTGTATTTATATTACCTCCAAACAGTGTTTTAAGTTGGGATATAGTTAGGCCACGAGTTCCTGTAGGCAGGCTTCCGATGTAACCCGTAAACCATGTCCATAAAATAGGGATTTTATATTTTTTTTCATATTTTAAATCATATACATGGGTTGGGTATATTTGGATCTGCGTGTGTGCGTGCTTTTTGAAGGGCAGAGTCACGTATGGAATTTAAAATAATGTTTTTTAGTAATTGGACCAAGTCTGAAGGGAAAGGGCTGCCCAAGGCCATAACTTAGAGAATCAAGTACATAAGGGTGATAAATGATGCTCTAACACTATGCGTTTGGTGGGAAAACTGTCAAAGTTAATGTTAGGGGAAGTTCCACCTACCAAGTATTAAGATCATGTGAAAACAATAGGTATTGTTCACATTGGAACAACCATTCCAAATGGCCTAGTTGACTTGGGTGTTGTAATCAATAAAATTACCAAGTAGACCTTTGAACTGTTTGGGCTTACCTATCTAAGACCAACCCCTACTGTGCTAGAACTAGTTGACAATTCTAAAATATGGTTTCAGGGAATACTATAGGATACAAGAATTGACTCTTGGGACTACCTAGTCTACTTTGTGGTGTTGCAACCTAAGACATGCTTGGGAGGACACCCCATCTTTTGAGGTAGACCCTTGTTAGCCACTCCAGATGTGTTTATTAGCTGCAAATGAATATTTATGACCATACCTGAAGAGAATACTACCAAAAATCTTGTTGTTTATCCTCCAACCAAGACAAGTGTTAATTATGAGAGCCCTATATGGTTTGAATTTGAGCTAGAAGGAGATGATACACAACAAATCCTTACTATTAGCAAGGCCTTATGTTTTAAAAATGAAATAGAGGATGATATTATCAATAGTTTTAGTAATGACCCCATTGTTGTTACACAACCAATGTCCTAGCTATTGAGCTCCATAATGGACAAACCTAATGAGGATGAAGCTATTGATGATATTATTTCAAAATAAATGCGAACTTCCCCAAGTCTTAAGAGTATTACAATTGAGATTGAGCTTGGGAATACCTTGAATATTAATCCTAATCTATCTCATGCATAAACAAAGAAGTTGGTATAGCTTCTGAGAAAATATAAAGAAGCCTTTGCATGGGACTACAAGGACATGAAGGGTATTCACCCTAGTTTATGCACTCGCCATATTTATTTAAAAGACGATTCCCATCCTATCCAACAACCTTGGAAAATAATGAACCTAGCCTTAAAAGATATTTTCAAAGAAGAAGTTAAAAAAAAATATGCAAATTTCATCTACCCAATTTATGACAATCAATGGGTATATCCACCTGTTGTTGTCCTTGAGAAAAATGGAAAGTGTAGAATATGTGTGGACTACATGGAGCTTAATAAAGCCACTCGGAAGGACCATTTTCCATTGTATTTTATTGATCAAGTCCTTGACAAAGAGTTTGTGAAAAAAAATCCTTTCTTGATGGGTTTAGTGGTTATAATTAGATCCAGATTGCCCATGAAGATCAGGACATTGCTACCTTCACCTACCCTTGGGATATATTTTCCTATAGAGTCCTTCCTTTTGGACTCTATAATGCACCAACATCCTTCCAACAAGTTGTGTTAGGAATTTTTTTTTTTTTTTTTTGGTTATTAACTCTTTGTAAATTTTCATGGATGATACATACAATATGGTGATGAGTTTGAAGATTCAAATAATATTGAGAATCTACTTGAATGTTGTATACAGACCCATATTTCTCTCAGCATTAAAAAGTGTCATATGATGATGAACAAAGGGATTATGATGGGAAACTATCTCTATGCTACAGGTATATAGGTCAATCTAGCAAAGAATGAGGTAGTTCTAAGGATTCATACTCCTAGAAAGAGGTACATATATTTTTAAGGCATGTAGGATATTATAGGCGCTTTATATAAAAATTTTCTAAAATTACATCTCCATTGTTTTCCCTACTTTTAATTGATAAGGAATTCATATGGACTGACAAGTGTAAAAATGTTTTTGCAGATCTTAAGAGGTGTGTAATGGAGGCTCTTAGCTTATGAAGACCAAATTGGAATTTTTTCGTTCCACATCTCCACATATGCCTCTTATATAGCCATTGGGGCTATTTTAAGACAACAATAAGTAAATAAGCCTTATTCCATCTACTATATTAGCAAGAACTTGACGCCTACAAATTTAAATTATACCAACGATAGAGTTACTAGGTAGTTATTGTTACTGTAAGAATTTGATATCACCATTGTAGACAAGCTTAGAAAGGATAATGTTATTTTTGATTTCATTTTTATATTGCTTAACAATGATGATGATCTACCTATTGAGGATTCTTTCCCAAATGAACATATTTTTGTGGTTTCCACTTACTCACCTTGGTATGCAGATATTGCTAATTATCTTGCTGCAGGGTGAAAATGTGAATCTGGGTAACACTTTTCCTTTTCTTTTTTTTACGTTTTCATTTTTTAGGTCTTTGTCAACATTTTCATAACTAACAATCATTTTTATCTAAAAAAAATTAGATAGAAAAGTATAGTAGTACACGGAGTGCGTACTATTTTTTCATAATTTTTTTATTAATATTACTTCTCCCAACACTTATTAACGATAAAACCCTAATTTCAAAAAGTATTTCTCATTTTCATGTTTTCACCCTATAGAGAAACTTCCACACCACCTTTCTCTTAGGGAGAAATGAAAAATCATTCAAAAAAATGCTCGATAATTTTTGTTGGATGATTATCTCTTTCACACTAACTTGGATCATCAAATCAGGAGGTGTGTAAGAGAAGATGAAATCCATGACATTTTAAGGGCTTGTCATGATGAGAATTTTGATGGGAACATTTTTTATAGGAGAACAAGCCATAAGGTACTTCAGATAGGCTATTTATATCCTACCATATTCCAGGATGCATGAAAGTATGCACAAGGGAGTGACAACTGTTAGAGGATAGGCCAATTTGATAAGATGAAATGTCCTTATAGCCTCAATTGGTGATAGAACCTTTTGAGAGATGGGATTCATAATTTGTTGGACCAATAAATCCCCCATCTCAGCAGAATTCTTATACTTTGGTCTGCACATATTACATCACCAAGTGGGTTGAAGCCAAAGAACTTACCAGGGCTACTGAATTAGTTGTTTCAAACTTCCTATTTGAAGACATCTTTGTTTGGTATGGAGTGTTAAAGGAGATAGTTACATATGGATGGCCATAGTTCACTTCCCAACGGATAGAAAACCTTGTCAACAAATATAAGATCCATCACCGAGTCACTTCACCTTACCATCCACAAGCTAATGGACAAGTGGAGAGTAGTACTAAAGTTCTCAAAGTAATTTTTACAAAGACTATGGCAAGTCATTGTCGATATTGGGCTGAAATACTTCCAAAGGTGCTTTGGGATTACATAATTACTTGGCGAAATACCACAGGTTTTTCTCCATATGAACTTGTGTATGGTAAGAATCTTTTCTTTCCTTTGAGTTTGAAAAAAAGACACTCATAATTGATTTGGAGGTGAATTTGGACTTAACTATAGTAAAGAAACATTGTCTAGATCAGTTGAATGAATTGGGAGAGATGTGCTTGGCTGTTGTGCAACGTATTAATATCATCCAATTGTAGTGTGCCAAATGGCATGATAATTTCATCAAAAAAGAAATTGTTTTTGAAAGATGATCAGGCTCTGTTATATGACTCTATATTTAAGGATTTTAAGGGAAATCTTTGTATCAGGTGGCTAGGTCCTTACAAAGTGGATACAATATTCAACAATGGGATTGTAAAATTAACAACCATTGATAGGTCGCAAACATCTTTAATTTCTAATGGAAATTATCTTTTGTTTTATCACAAGCCAAATTCTAAGAATTCATTTGTTGACATTGTCTCAAATTCAGAGCTCGAAATCATTGGGGCAAAGGAAAAATTTCCCATGTCGCCAACCATTTCATTTATCTATTTTTATCCTTCTAAGAAAAAATAATAATAAAAGAACATATATGTGTGGGTATGTGTATCTAATGGAAAAAACCCCTTTGGGGCATGGTTAGACAAAGTGGTGATTGAAAACCAACTTCTTAGGAGTCAACAAATTTTATTTTATTTTTGCAGTAATGGCTTCATGTTCCTTTTTTCATTTCACCTATGACTAGTTTGTTAATGATGAAGGTTAAATATTGTTGTTGACACTGAAACACAATGTACCTGCTAATGTTGAATCAAATGTTATTATTGATATTGAGACTTAAGTTTTGTTGTTGATACAGTTCGAATGTTGTTAACCATTAAAATAACAAATTGTTGATCCTCATGCTACAAGCTGTTATTAGAAGGGCTACATGTAGACAATTTTTTCCTATTAACTTTGTTGATGAATATGCCATTTTTATTGTTGCTAGATTTCATGGAGGGAACCCACCAAAGACAATCTTCATGAACATTGTGAGCAAGTGTTTCTTTCTAAGTTAGCATTGTCTTGTCAGCCACTACATCAGCACATTTGATAAGCTTGTGACAAGTAAACAACGATCATTTACTCATAATTTTGTAATTAAGTGTGACTTGATCATCTAGTTATAGCGGTCAAGGACAACCTTCATTTCAAATTCGGAGGGCGATCGATTCATCTTGTACTTTTGTACAATACAATATCAACACTGTGATTTGGAACTTTGGCCGATAAAATTTCACATGCACAAATTCATTTTAATTACACCACCCTGTTGTCATTACTCCAATGTGACCATTTTGAAATCCATCTGTATTATCCACACCACCTTCTAATTATGGCTTTGAAAAATTAACTAATACCCTATTGTAACCAAATTTGCCAATTTTTGCAAGCTCAACATCATCCTTCCAACAACAAATTACATGCATGATTTTTGCACCTATAACAACATGTTTGTATTACCAATCAAAACCATGGTGGAGCGATTGGGCATCATCAACCAGATTCTATTGATGCATTAATGGATTATCCAAGAGATTATAGGATATTTGAGATTGCAGGTTAGTTGGCGTACTTCAACAAGCTGCGAGGGTTTAATGAACACATTACCTTAGAATTCACATAGAATTTGAACAAACAAGGTTCAATTATAAGAGGAGTACAAATAGATTTTATAGAGGAATTCGTCACCAAGGTACAACTCTACCTCAAACTAGGATGCATTGGTTTAGTAGGAAGACTGCAATCCTGATAGCGAGAGACACATTTTTACATGAAGGTGAGTAGAAAAGGAACAAGGGGAGAGAAATACACAAAAATTCACTTCCACACCACTAGGAGGATGTAGCATACTTTATTCAAAAGTTTATCACTTGTGAAGGACAATTTGGGGTAATTTTCAATTATCACTTCTAGTTGTTGGCACACCTACATAGTAGGAAGATGGTCAACATGCCTTATTTCCTTTTAAAATCATTGCAGCATATCACCGACTCTATTTGAAACTCTAAGTACCCTAAAACATGAGTAACGAATCATGGGCTAATTAAGCTCATCATTATTGATTCATTGGAATGGTAAGGGAGTGAGTCTGAAGAGCAAGGTGGAGGTGCTAAAATAGAGGAATTAGGGCCAAGTAGGAGTAATAGTTTCCTTGTTGATATACTTGCTCAAAACCCTCATGATGACATCCCTAAGGAAAAATTATCTTGTTGGCACACCAACAAAATATTCTCATGTTGAGGAGAGTTTACATACTAAAGAACCAATGGATATTAATGGCAGACAATTTGAAATTTCAGAGTATGGGGCATGTCCTATTGTGGAGGAATGGCACTCACAGATGAAAGTGAAGAAAAGGTTGATGAAGAAAAGGGTTAAATTCGTTGTTACACCATACCCTACTCTGTCATCTAAGATCCCCACTGCTACAAAAGAACTGGAGTCAAAGGAGAAACCTGGTAAGGAGGAGGAGTCCAAGCAATGACAATATGAAAATTCTCCTCCTTATAAGTCCAAACTTGACATTTTGTCTTAGAAAGTTGATGATTTAAGGAAATAAAATGGAGAATTAAGAAACCAACTTGTTATGCTTAGGGAAAAATATCAGGCTACGAAACATTGGGGACTAGAAACCCTAACTGAGGTAGTGGAAATGATGGATATGCCTTCTTCTCCCTCTAAAACTAGAAAAGCTATAAAACCATTATGTAAAGTGTGGGGAACTTCTTGAAGAAGTTGGTTATATAAGGAAATAAATTAGAATCCCTTAATTGTTTTAGTAAGGTAGAAAAATAAGTTGAAGTGAAGGGCATGGAATTTCAGGCTGCAACAAAAGAACCTGCCAGATATATTGCTGCCACACAAGAACCAACAGTTGAAGCAAAGAAGCCTAAGGAGTTTCAGGCTATGACACAAGAACCTATTGAGGATGCTACTGCCACATAAGAACCAACAGTTGAAGAAAATCCTCGTGGGGGAAATAAAATAGTTGCTACACAAGAACCTACCAATGATGTTATTGATGCATAAGAACCAGCAACACAATTGGAGGAAATGGAAGAACATGAGAACCTAAATATGATGGTCATTTGAGTTCAGTAGTCTTACTTTTTGAGTTGGGAAATTGGAGACAATTAGCATTCTCATTGTAGGAAAGAACAATTTCATTAAATGAGCATGGAAAAAATATCCATGACTTGAACGAAGAATGGGAAGAGAAAATGATGTTTCAAAGATAGAAATGAGACAAGTTCGAGGAGGAGAGAAGAAAAGAGAAGGTGCAAATGTTGGAACTACAAAGGAAATTCCAGTAGTTACAGGAAGACAAGAAACAAACGTATAGCCTTTCACATAGTCTATTGAGTTGTAGGAGACCCTCTCCTTCCTAACCCTTGTTTCTATGAGAAGAACTATTCCTTTTCAAACTAGCAACAGTAAAAGAAGGAATATCATATAAGATGACTGACATTCAATCCTTTCTTGAGACCTTTAAGCAGACTAGTTTTTCATAATAGCATTTTTTATGTGAACTGTATTTGCACGAATTTTCTTTGTTTGGAGAAAAGAACTTTAATTTCTCACCTTATGTAGGAGATATCTAGCTGAGACCATTTACTTCTTTCATGCATAAACAAATAACTTGGAAAGCATCTCATGACATTGTAACAACAAATCTGGAGAGCAAGCCACTATGTATTTGAGAAGAACTAGGTTCTACAATAGAAATATTAAGAACATATGGCAATTTATTGCAATCTCCATAGAGAAGAGATAAGGTAATTGAAGTTAGAACAAAGTCTTAGAGAATTGTTCTAGGAGCATTGAGTTAATGAGACAAGGTGCATTGGATGGAAGCAATTTAATATGGGATGTGTGTGATAGAAATTTGAAAAATGAAGACCCTTACTATTTCTAGAATTGTGTTCATGCTCTTTATAGAGTTCCTAAGTACATTGATTGTATCATGAGGTGTGGGCCCAGTTGGCTTGGGTTGAAGTTTATATTTCCATTGATTTGGCTTCCTACATTTAAGTATCAACATTTGTATCAATTGAATATAGTAGATGTAGACATGTGGTAACTACATTTTATTATTACCCAGGGTCATAGTACTTTCACAAATGACACAACAATAGCCTACAACTTGTCTGAGATACACTCACAGTATGCACTAAAAACTTACTAAAGCGCCTGCATGAGGACAGGTAGTTGCTTCAGTTGGGGGGATATTTTGGGACGAGGTATTGGCATCATTTTTACCCTAATTTTCCCATCTCTTCCACCAAATTTACCCTCATAATTGTAGGTTTTAACCTTATACAAATAATACCGCAAATAGATTCTTAAAAAACAGAAAATATACAATGGTGAGAATAGAAAATATACATAGATATTTTTCTCCTCAAACCCCAAATCGAGAAAGCTAGATTAATTTTTTTTATATATTCCATTCATTCTTATAATATATTATATACATGTTGAAGCATTCATAAAACCCCGATCAATTAATGTTGGATTATAACATAATTATAGTTCCTTTGACTAGATCTACAAAACCATGGGAAAATTCATAATCCATAAAACCATGCACAAAACCATGGGCAAAACCACCCAATTTTTTTTTTCATGGCACTACCATGAACCCCATGAAGGGGGCGCTAACACCTTCCCTATATACTCTCCAACCAAGGGGGGTTTCCAAGCCACCCCTCGAATCCCCCTTTGTTTGTGGTGCATATAAGTCGTGCGAAGAATATAACACACACCCAATAATAATCATACTATGTTACTCCATTAATCACATTTTTAACTAAAGCATGCCATTATTTCATGTCACATTAGTTTATGTAACTTTGTTTGTACTTTGATAAGAGGTTGACTATTTTGAGTGATTTTATTAACAATATTGACAAAGAGGTTGTTTTAATGATAGCTTGGCTCGTTGGAGTGTTTTTGTTTGTATGTCATGTTGTTTCTCCAGGTTTTGTACTGTTGATATTTTAAAATAAGATTTTGATGATATTGTTGCCATGATGTTGATATTTTGTTTTACAATACTTTATTTCCTCAATAATACCATCATAAGTCAACATAGGTTGTTACTTGATCTTAGCCAACCTAGACCATTGTTCAAGCAAGGAAAACTATTTCCTAATGATGCAATTGACTTGGTTGTGATGGTTATCGTTTTTTTGTTGTTGACTTCTTAGTATTTGGAGATGTTATTACATCATTTCTTTATTCTAAGTAAACTAGTTGTAATTTGTTATATAAGATTCTCAATTTGGACAACATGAATATCGATATATCTTCATAGCTAATTGTGATTTGAATAATAGACATGATGTAATCTATAAGAGGAATATCCATATGTCTCATGTGGGGGTGGAACTTTTGTGTCTTTGGAGAGACTGTGTATCTACAACTTTTTAAAAATTAATGCAAACTATTATGATATGTGGCTCAGTAATACTTCATTGACTTAGTTTGTGAGTTGTGCATTACCATCTCCTTGCTAAGGAGGAAGGGCCCACCCCTTTAGCAGAGATCATTATATTAGTAAGGCATTGTACTAGTACGTATAATTTCCTCTCAGTTATATTTCATATCAATTAATTTTTACTGACACAGATTTCCATTAATGTGATATAGTTACTAATCATTTGGCTTGCAAAATAGTTGATCTTAATTACTAGTGTAACAACATAGATCTTAGATCGATCCACTTATTAGAGTGTGTTATTTATTTTTTTGTTGTTGCAATTTTCTGATTCTTGTTAGATGTATTGTTGAGTGTTTGTTACAATGTGATTGCACAGAGTGATGAGGTGATGATTGCAGTGAGTTTCTCGATTGGGTGAGGTTTTGGTTGAATGGTTTCTACAGTTCTTTCTAGGAGTGTTATTATCTTATTTGCAAGTGTGATCTCAAGTGATTGAGTGATTTTATTCTACAACAATGTTTTCATTTTGGAACTATGTGCAAAGTGCCTTGAATGTTGAAGTGTGACAATGATGATTTTGGTACGCTGAGTGTGAGTAGTTACAACGACTTGAGTTTTAAGTGTCGTGATCTTACAAAGTTTAAAATTGAATAATGTTAGATACTATTGGAGCCTGTATTTATTTCACATAATAACCTTAAAATAAAATACTTACCCTAGGTGACAATTTATGTATGTGTATAGTTAATTGGTTCTAATTAAAAGACAATTAATTCGCTCAACAGGATGCCTAGTGCTTTATATAAGAGTTGTAGGTTGCTTAGAGCTTTGTGAGGGATTGAGATATATCCTGGAAGAAAACTTAGCAATCTTATTAGTAGTCTGATAGGGTAGCTCCTATCTCAGTAAGGAATTTCCTTTTAGAAAGTGCATAAATATCAGATGTTACACCCTTGTTGTGAATATTGTATATTCTTTTGGGCTATTGATGTATTTTTCACTTCTTCGAATGAAATTTGTTCAATCATGTGCACATATGTATCCACTACCCAATCCCACAAGAACATGGCTAACACTTTGTTTATTTATTATGTTGTATTAGTCTCAACTTCAACTTCTCGGTCAAACTCATCACCTAATGATTGTCACTATAGGAGTTGATTAGTCACCTAAGTCATGGAATCAACCCATTGTGGACACACATTTTGTGGAATGGTCGTCTTAGTGATACGAGAAAAAAATTTCAATGCCAACTTCATTTAAATTTAGGTTCACTGTGGAGCAATAAATAGGATTTGGTGAGTTATTTGTCTTCCTGTTAAAGGGTTTGAATGGATTATGTCCTAATGATATTTTACCTACATTTTTCTTTAGATTCATCATTTGTTTGAAATTTTTTTGACAATATGGAGTTCATTTTCCAAGTTTGTAGCCTCTTTCTGTATTGGTTTCATTAATAACAAAGGTTTCTTCCCATTAGCCTTTAAATCTTCCTTGGTGGTGTTTCCTGTCGGGGACAACATTTCCTTCTCCATTATCAAAGCTTCATTGAAGTTTTCAGTCAATGCATTCTTTCTTGCACTAATTATAAACATGGTTATAGAGGAGACACGAGTTGAGGTGTAATATTCAATAGCCATAGCATCAACGGGATTATTGTACAACAAAGTAATGAAACAATGGTTGAAGTCTTTGACCTTCTCCTTCTTCTCCATTATGATTGAAATCAACTCTTTCAGGAGCATGGTTGGTGACTTTTCTTCTCAAAATTTTCTCAGGAAGGAAAACTATTTCCTACAACGTGGAGATACCACCCAATTAGGGCCCCAATTAGACCCTTACTTGTTTGATGTGGCGGTAATCACCAGTATAAAGGCTCATTTGCCTCTACCTAACCTTACTTGACCTAAGCTAATCTAAAATAATGTTGTCTTGTTGGGCCCTGACCCAGGTTCGGAAGAGTTTTTAGCCAAGCAAATCTCGTACTATCAGCCCTTTTGGCAACAATCTGCGGAGTGCGGACTGAAGTCTCACCCGAGGTAGTATGGGAGGGTGATGGAACAAGGTTTCCGCACCCTAGGGATGTCTTGATGAGGTCTAGAGGATTCGCAACCTGATTTACACAAGTATGCTATTCCACGTAGCAGTCTGACCTTCGCGAAGATCTG
Organism: Pinus taeda; assembly: GCA_000404065.3. Taxonomy (NCBI): domain Eukaryota; kingdom Viridiplantae; phylum Streptophyta; class Pinopsida; order Pinales; family Pinaceae; genus Pinus; species Pinus taeda. The sequence continues at coordinate 128,689 of APFE031718944.1, read as the reverse complement.
CGGAGGGGTGCTTCTTAGATCCTTATTCTAGTTGCAGTTATTATAAATCTGAGTTACTCTTTAAGGTCTTTAATCAAACATTTAATAGTTAAACCCAAAGCGTGCAATCATAAATCTTAAATACACTTCATAAAATCATATCATAAGCATAAACATTCAGATCGGTGATCAGATACACAATAATTCAGAATTGCTTATCTTTATTAATCTTCTCTCCAATACAATCCACTTCCTCCTTGCGCACACAATTGCAGGGGTCTGCGCACACAACTGCGGACTCTACCAAGCCTCCGTGCACACAACTGCAAAGCCTACTCTAACCACTACAACCCACAACTCAGACTTACAGACTCAGAGCACTCTCACTTTTACAAACCCATACAATTTAGATCTTTTTCCAAGCTACTATCAAGAACTACCTTCTAAACCTAGATCCTTGCTCAGCCGACACATTCTAGATTAATCTATAATATTTTAGGGTGGAATACCCTTGGACTTTACCCATTACAATTCACGCTTCACGCATTTCATGGAGCTTTTACCATACTCTTACCCAAAATTGCAGGCTTTAAGCCCCAAATCGTTACCCGAGGGATCTTGATTAGTGTCTTCTCCTGATAGTTCCGCTTCCACTTGGAAATGATGATCTCTAATCATCCATGGTTGAAAATGGAGTGGCAAGTGTCAGAGGGGAAGCTTCTGGAAGATTCCATGATCTTCCACCTTGCATTTTTGTCCCTGCCATTTGTCCATTCCCGACCATCCACCCTACAGAGGAGCAAAACAGTATGCATCACACCCTATACATTGGGAAGGTGATATGCATCGCACCCTCTGCATTGAGCTTTCAGTATGGTCCAACTTTGGCCATTTATGAGCAGTTTTCAGTGGAGAACTTCTGGGAGATGATGTAATCAGCTGACCTTGTTCCTTTAGGCAGTGAAGCAACAATTTTAAGGACTTAGGAGCCCTCAGTTTATGGACATTTATGATTGGGGTTGAAGTGCCCAAAAATTTCTATAACACTCTCGTGCTTCTGTTTCTACCTGTTGCAGTGTTGGGTCTTCCTGCAGTGATGTGAGTGTAAGAAGGGACTGATCCGACAATCTCATTCAATCCTGTATAGCGCGCTCCATTACTACCAGTCCTTCCCGAAGGGCACGACGACGCTGCTCTCTGACTTCCAGTGTTGTAAGGGGCTGCACTTTTAGTCTTAGCTCTACGATCTGCAAGTTCAACTCCCACTGAATTTTGGCAGCCTCCTCCTAAGCCTTATGTAATCCTGCAGCTATATGGTGAATCTTTTTAGTTGCTGGGAGTTCCGCTGGCATATCCAGTTCTGGTAGACTACTGCAAACCTCCGCCATAGCCTATTCCAATTCTTGGTTGCGTGCAACCAAGTCATCGCGATGGAGACTGACTTGGTCCAGATTTCCCTTTTGCTCCATCAAGATCTGGAGGGCACAGCTTTCCCTGGCATGGATCTCAGCGGTTACCCCATCCTGCAGCTGGTATAGGGTTTCTCTGGAAAGGGTGGACAAATTCAACCCGTAATTGCTCACGTTACCTTCGGCTTCTGCTATGACATCACCTACTGGTAACCTTAAGGTATTCGTTGTGGGGGCGCGCACCATCTGTTCTGCTACGGATATATTGTCTGCTAGGTTTTGTATCATCCCTCCTGGGGGTTGCACCTGTAACGCCTGAAGTTGTATGCTAAGCACCCCCAACACAGTTGTTTTCTCTGTCATCAACTTTTCCAGAGCCCTCGTAGTGATATCACGCACTGGTTCCTTGTTGGCAAGGAGATCTCCCTCCAAAGTCCTTGATGTCTTCGTCTTTTTACATGCTGGTGGTTGCTCCTGGACGCGTAGTCTCTTAAGTTGAGTTGACGCTGTGGTCAGGTCCATGTGTTCCTGTGTCTCCACTTCCCCCTGTATGTCCTACTCCATGGATATTTCCTCCACAATCTCTTCAGCGGCCATCGTGATAGTTTCTGTTGTTGCCTCAGTCACCTCCTGCTGCGTGGGTGTTTCCTTTTCGTGGCGCGTTCTTTTCGCCAACTATGTAATGCATAGCTTGAGTTCTTTCTTCCACTGTTGAGCCGCAATTTTTTCTAATTCGGCCAAGTCTAGAGTGTGCCATTCTGGAGGCCATGCCGCTATTGCCTCAAAGATTGCATCGTCCATTGCAATGAACGGAAGCTTTACCCATGCTTGAGTAGGATCCTTTCGCGCCCAAATATACAAATTATGCATATCCGCCTTGAACTCGGCCATACTTTGCAACAGGTTTTATACTGTCAGGGATAACCACGGCTTGTGATTGACCCATGTCTGTATACTTGCCTCCATGAATATCCAAAATACCTTGATCTCACGAATCCTCATGGCATCTTTCGTAGCCTGGAGTGAATTATACCACACGGCTTCAGGTAAGTCTTTCTCAATGTCGGGAAACTGGCTGCCTTTTGGCAGCTCTCCTGTAACCAGTAAGATTTTTAGGAGAAACCATGTGTAATGGAAAGTCTTACCTTGCTCCAGGACTTCTCGAAAATTCATCAAAATTCATCACAAAGAAACTGCACTCAATTGAACTGAACTCCCTCTGCGCATTGTTCCGCGAGCATAATGATAGAGGCTGGCACTTCGCCTGCGTGACATTTCCTCATGAGCTTACTAGCCAGCAGCTGGGTGGCTAGGTGCACCCCTTGGTCTTTGATGCTTGCTATCACATACCCTCGCTTCCACTTTTCCAGCTTGTATTTAACCTTCATGGCTTCGGCGAGACCCACGTCGCTACTCGTTTCGGTGATGTCTACAGGGTTGTTTCCTTTAGTAGGCAGTTGGGAGATTCGGTTTATGAGATTGTCCATGATGGGAATCAGTTCTTCTAGCCAGAGATACCCATCATGTACGAGACATAGTAACTGTCAAATAACAAAAATTGTGATGGCCGCACAGTGATAGTGGGGTATCAACCTTAGATTGAGTAATCTCGCCTTCGCCACACCCCATAACCACTTATGTTGCAGTAATTTCTCCTTGGCCAATTGGGGGAACTTCTCACTGTCTGCGAGATCCCAATCTTCGAACTTGATATTCTGTATACGACCCAACGACGGACCATCAAACCTTATTTCATCTGGAAGAAGCGGGGTCTGGAGCGTACTCTTCGTGGCCTCCAGGTCCTTCGAAATCTTGGGCGTTCCTTTCCACAGAGAGATATATGGTGGTAGTATTATCGTCGAAGATACTTGGGGAACATTTTCCTCTTCCTCATCCTGTGCTTCAATCAAAGTGATCAGATCTTGTAGATCTTCCTCGTCCTCCTCGAGTTCCATAGTGATGGCCTTACCCTTTTCTTCTATTGACAACTTATTGAATCGCGGTGATGCCCAGACATCTTTCTGGTGCCGCGGCGTACGTGGGCACTTTGGAATTTTTGGGGTAGTGGCCGCCTCCCTCGGCTTTTCCTGGGTTAGATAGGATTCTTCCACAAACCTTGCTTTGGTTCTAGACATAACTTTTATCTTGGATTCTTTCGGGTGCATGGGTGGCCAGTTATCGTTTTTATAAGACCGTGTGAATTCGAAATTGACCCTTCCCTCCACTTTTGAGTCATCAACATCTTCTTGGCGGCAGATCTTTTCTTATCTTATTCTGAATGCTTGTCTTAATGGCCCATCACCCGCTCCTCTTGGCCATAAATCAAACTTCTTGTCATGAATAGTGCTATCAACGGTCACCTCCCAGCTTCTCCACGCGGCAGCATAACCCCTTATTCGCGACCGCAATTCGGATGACATATGTTCTACACAAAACGTCTCTTCCACACAGCTCTCATGCAGACTTATTTATAGTCCCGCGCCTTCTTTCAACTACTTGAAATAATGAGATTGGGCCTCCTACGGATAGTAAGGTGGTCGCACCCCCTGTGTAAGGCCTCCATTTTCCTGCTAGCCCAAGCTGCAGACACCCTTCGCGTACCTTTGCATCTAGTAGCACGTTGCGTTCTATGCTCCTTCGTTCAGTAGGGTGCAGTTGCAACCATGATAGAAGGGTTGTAGCTCGCTCTAGTATCGTAGGAGAGCCAACCAAGTCTGGGCCCATTATTCTCAAGTTCGCGCCTCATTTGTGCGACTCCCCTTTTTATTTTGCTGATTTCTTCATCCAACCTCACACTTTTCCTCCTTAGCCTTACCCATTCTTAATCAAGTTCACGAAGTCTCAAGCTGTCGTGCCAAATAGCTTCATGCAATTATCAAATTCCTTTGCCCAGGTTAGTCCGAACTGCAGGGGCGATGCGTGGGGAAATTCTCTCTGCCTTCCTGGTTTCATCCGATTTGAGTGCGGATGGGGTCATCTTCGCATGCCTTAGCTTGTTTATGGTCTTAAATTCCCACCGAACCCTTAGTATGTGCAGATTTAGTTGGGGCGGTGGTTGCGCATCATATGGATGCATCCCGCGTCTTAAATAGGTGCCCAAACCACTCCGACCTGGCTGCCCAGACCTCGTTCGATGCTGAGAGCCTCCAACCTGTACAAGTGGCTGTCTTCTACGGTCGCACCCGTTCCACTTAATCTTCCTAGGTGCTCTCCACCCTTGTGTAGTTGTGGCGCGCAACACCTCTTCTTATGTGTCGGGCCGCTTCTGCTCCATAACTGTAGTTCCCCAGTGGTTTATGAATTCCACCCCATTGGTTGCGTCGTCACTTGCTGGTAGTGTCCTTACTTCGGTTGTCACGCGCTGCAGTGATCTAATCATCATATTACAATTTAGTGTTGTTACCTCATGCACTCGATTCTGCGAGCGCTCTACCTCTTCATTTGAATCTGACATGCAGGAGCTGTCGCATTCCCATGAGAGTCTTTCGTCCGCCATTGGATTCACCTGGTCCTGGTCGTGTGCCGTTATCTAATAAATGCAATCTAGTTCATCATCATTGTCCTCATCGCGCATAGGTTCAATGTAGCACGCTCCTTCGGTTGGATCCAGCGGAACAATTACACGTAGCAACTTTTTCTGAAAAATCATTTTTCGCTTCTTCAGGTTGATGACTCCATTCATGTCCATAGCCCAATCTATCTCTAATAATGTAGGGTAAGGGTTACTGTCATCCAAAATCTCTATTACCTTGAAATCTGTCTGCGTACTTGTGCCATCAATATCCACAGTTACCGCTTGTAGCCTTCCCATGGGCACGATATTTTGCTATTACATCCTTAATTGAATAGGAGACCATTGTAACGCGGGTCGACCCATCCGTTCCCAAGTTTGTTTTGGTAGCACATACGCATATGAGCCTAGGTCAAGAACTACCTCATCCATCTCATATTCACCAATTTGAGTTGTCAGTCGCATTTCCCTTCCTGTACGCAAAGTATGCTTTCCCATATTTGGGATTACGCATGGTCCCCCTGGTCCTACACACTTAGTGATCAACTCTTGGAGTCCTTGAACTTCCTCGTTGTCTTGTAGCAACTTCATGCAAGTCTCTAAAAAGGTAGTAATCATAGACGGATCCACTCCTGCTTCTGATTGCTTCTTACTACCTAAGGTAGAGACCTCCGCAAAGCTCTTCGTAGCTTCCATATCTATTTCCTTCGCGTGTCTCGAGTCAAGTTCAAATGCCTTTGTAGGGGTCTTGTGGACCCATACATCACCCCCAAGTTTCTTTCCCTTATCCTTCCCTGTATTCGCGCCACTTTTAAGCACCATGTTTACATTGGGGTCTTCTTCACGTCGTTCCGACCTCATCATCTGGACATTTTGAGTTGGAGCAGGCTGTAGTACCCCCTTTTCAGGAATCTGTGTGATCAGTGTGGGGTAATCTACCACTTCATGATCAAAATAATAGCAGTACGGGAAACTCATTATGGTCAGATTCATATAGTCGCGCGCGTAGTGCCCGTGTCCTCCACAGTTGTAGCATATTAACTATCCGCGCCCTCGTCCTGGTCCCATCCCTCCTTGTCCTCGACCTTGCCCTTGGAAGCCACCGCACGCTATTGCTGCAGATGGGTCAGGGCCTCGCATTTCCATCTGCATTCGATAGGCTAGAGTCCTATCCATTATTAGTTCATAGCTTCGACATGTCTGCTCATTGTGATCCACTGATCTACAAAAATTACAATACAATTTCTATGGAGTCTGGGTATATTTTTGCAATAGGTAACAATTGTCTATTGCATGCTTCCCCACTACCTGAAAAATCATGCACTAGAGAGCAGCAAACGCACTCAGACTGACTTGCACCTTTGGTCTCAATGGCATCGGTCCTCCTCCTATCAAATAGTTCGCGAATATAGGACAATGATCCTTATCATGACCTTGGCCCTTACATTTTATACACCACACTTCTTCTCGCGCCTCTGACTGGGGTGCCCTATCCTTCTTCAAACTCTGCATCTCTAGGCATAGATTTTGTAATTGCGTGTGGATTTGTTGGACTCCCAACCCAGGATTGTGTATTGGCATTTCATGCAACCTCATTTCTATATCTAATACTTCGGCATAGGTCGAGATCTTCTGTTGTGACAACGGTGTCCTTAAGTGCGGTGTTAGGGATGCCACAAACTAGGCGTGGTGATGCGCATGTGAAAGTGTCATATTCGCCTCATGGATCATACTTTTCAGGTGCTGATCCAGATCCCATGGTGTCTCACCTAGAAGCATCACAATTTCCTTAAATCCAATGATCGACTGAGTTTTTGGTTTTGGTCAACTAAACTCTTTGTTCAACGCATCTTGGATTCTGCTATTCCAAAATTCGGATGATTGTTGGAGTTCTTAATATACCACGTCAACATGCGATCCTGTAGCACGCTCACCAAGTACCCTTTTTAATGTTATCGTCCGTAATGCCTTAGGCTTCCCATATTGCCTTTACCACAAACCAGAATTGATCTGGTTCCTCATTTCCTATGCCTCTAAACATGGGCAACTTGTTCGCACTCACCATTCCAACCCTTGGAGGTGGTGGAGGTGGGGTAGCTGGAGATGGGGTGGATGGAGGTGAAGAAGGCGACGTGTGGATGGGGGCAGTAGCTGTGGGATGCAATGCTTTATCAGCTGGACTGCACTTCTCGGAGAAAACCCAACAAGCTCCTCCTCGCTTTCTTGTGAAAATGAAATCAGGGGACTGTTCTCTAATCCTTCGATCCCTTGATAGCCTCTTTCGCTCCGCGTTACCCCAGACATCAATGGATTCACATAACCCGTTTTTCATATAATAGCATTTTAATCCAAGTATTCAATGATTTGATGTACTTACCTCACGGTCCTTTGAGAAAATGTCTTTCGGCTTTGCTATAGCTGACAGTTGTGTCTATCATGAATTCAATGATAAACCCTCCTAATATCTGATCCAACCGATGATCTATGGCCCGCGCGATCTTATCTTCAGATGCCTCTAGGTTGCGCACTAACTCTGGAATCCACATTATTGGCTGATCAAGCTTACACCTCCCTATGCTATCTTCTAGCCTTGCGATCCACTCATACAGTTCTAACGAGAAGGATGCGAAGAAGATCTCGTGGATTTCTGTGTATATGTAGTGATCCAACCACCTCTTCTCAGATATCCGTGGGGTTTTGTTTTCCTATACCACGAACTCATGAAGCTTCTGATCCAACCACTCGTCAATCTCTTTTTTCGTAGGGTTCCAGTGTTATGAGATCATACATCCCTTAGGTAGATCCCAGTCCCCGCAATGCAACCATTTGTTGGCTTTTTGGGCCCTGACCCAAGTTTGGAAGAGTTTTTAGTCAAGCAAATCCTGTACTACCGGCCCTTTCGGAAACAACCCGCGGAGCGTGGATTGAAGTCTCACCCGAGGTAGTATGGGATGGTGCTGGAACCATATTTCTGCACCCTAGGGATGTCTTGATGAGGTCTGAAGGATTCAAAACCCGATCTACACACGTATGCTATTTTGCACAGTAGTCTAACCTTCGTGAAGATCCGTGAAGGGGTGCTTCTTAGATCCTTATTCTTATTACAATTATTATAGATCCAAGTTATTCTTTAAGGTCTTTAATCAAACATTTAATAGTTAAACCCAGAGCGCACAAGCATAAATCTTAAATACACTTTAGAAGATCATATCATAAGCATAAACATTCAGATTGGCGATCAAATACACAATAATTCAAAATTTCTTATCTTTATTAATATTCCGACCAATACAATCCACTTCCTCCCTGTGCACACACTTGCGGGGGTCCATGCACACAGCTCCGGACTCTACGAGGCCTCTGCGCAGATAGCTGCAGAGCCTACTCTAACCACTACCACCCACGACTCGAACTCATAGACTCAAAGCACTCTCGCTTTTACAAACCCATACACTTTAGATATTTTTCCAAGCTACTATCAAGAACTGCCTTCTAAACCTAGATCCTTGCTCTGTTTATACATTCCCATGGTCTGCGGGCCATGGGCAAGCCAACAGATTCTAGATTAATCTATAATATTTTAGGGAAAACTACCCTTGGACTTTACCCTTTACAATTCCCGCTTCGCGCGTTTCGCGGAGCTTTTACCATACTCTTACCCAAAATTGTGGGCTTCAAGCCCCAAAACCATTACGCGGAGGATCCACTGCCTAACAACATGGTTGGTGACTTTTCTTCTCAAAATTTTCTCAGGAAGGTGTTGACAGGAAGGAAAACTAATTCCTACAATGTGGAGATACCCCTCAATTAGGGCCCTAATTAGACCCTTGTTTGATGTGGCGGTAAGCACCAGTATAAAGGCTCATTTGCCTCTATCTAACCTAACTTGACCTAAGCTAATCTAAACTAATATAAATGACTAAACTAATATAATCCTAAATATATGTTCTGACCTAAGACCACTCCAATTATTCCTGTATGGAAAGTTTGTTGTTATCAACAGTAAGGAGGAGAAGAAGTACCAAATTTCATATTCAAAATGGAGTTATAGATGTTTAAGGTGGTAGTTATGTGTGGCTCAAATGTGGGCTCAACGAAGCTACCTAAAATATTTATGCTTTGATGAGAGTGTTTAGGAAAAGCTATGCTTTTATGATTTCTAAATATATTTATATGCAATTCTAATCTAATATGCAATTAACGAAATAATATATTTCGATAACGAGAATCAATCATATGAATATCAGATAAAATATAATTAAGATAGATGTCTTTCAGATTAATCACATTATCAGGATTTGGTCGACATTTCAAACCAACTAATGTGGTCCATCCTCAAGACCACATTAGTTGGTACGAAACGTCGACCAAATCCTAATAATGTGATTAATCTGAAAGACAACTATCTACATTATGGATCACAAAAGCCTTAGATCTAAAAAAAGATGATTAATCTAAGGACTTAGAAATAATTTGAAACTTAAATAAATTATGAAGAATAGATATATATCTTGATTATAAAATCAAAGTAAAGACTTTGATATTCGTAACAAGAAACCATTCATGATTCATATCTTGCATCAAATATAAGCATGAGTGCATACAATAATATATTATAGACAAAATTTTACTACACAACATGGACTCTGTGAAAAGCTTCTAAGTCCTATAAAATAGATTAAAATGGTTGATAAAAAATATCAGTTTCTTTTGAATACAAATTTATCAAACCAACAAACACTTTAATAGAAAATTCCATTTTGAAGCATGTATGTTAAGCAGAAAAATGATTGATTTAAGTACTTAGAAATAATCCAAAACTCGAATAAATCTTAAGCATGAATACTTATTTCAATTGTAAAATCAAAACAAGTATGCCAACATTCATATGAAGAATTATGGATGTATATAACAATATGTCACATATGGGGATCCATTACAAAAAGTGAGATTATTTGAAAAATTCCTTTAGATCTTCAAAATGAACAAAATTAGTTGATATGAACGACCAACTTCCTTCAATACATATTCCTTTGACCAACAACCCTCTGGCTAATCTACTGGCATATATATAGAAAAAGTATTTAAAAATGATACTTAAATGTTTGCAACTCTTTAATTAAAATAAAACATGGAAGATAAAAAAAAAAAGTAAATACATTGGGACAGATGGGATTTTGATTTCTAAAGAAAAGTTGTGTTGTTGGAGTTATTGACATAACCACCTAAATTAGTCATTCATCATCGAATGGAATCAAGTCAGTCCCATTTCTTGAGGTACATGTTTCATTCTCTTTGACTATAAGTAACTCTATCAAGCTGGCGAAGAGCTTAGGAATCTAATTTAGATGCATGGGATTGATGTTACTCAAGTTGATCTAGAATTTCCCGAAGCTTTTTAATGCATACCTTTTCTTTATTCTATAATTTGGAGAAAACCTAAAAATCGGGTCCATGTGTTCATATAGAATCTAAAAACATTTTTGAATGTCTACAACAAACCATTCAGAAAGTGTCTTGATTGGTTCTTTATCATTTTCCCTTTTCTCTTCTATGCCTTGTAAGCATATGACCAAGTGTAGTTCCCTTTCAAGCTCCCTATGGTAAGGAATGTTGTAATCTTCTACAATATCTAAATCATCATTCGAAACCTTATTACACCACTCAATAGCTTCTTTAATCCACTCCTTTATCACTGACACACTGCATTTCCTTTGGTTCAAGGATATTTCCATCATTCTCTTATCAATTTCAGAAAATTTTACTGATGTTGGCAAGGTTTTCTTTCTTCTCCCATATATATATATATATATTTTTTATCAAATTGATCTAACGTTACTACATCTTTTTCACCAATGTTTCAATTTTATCATAAAATTGAATAAGATCAAGATGAATTCCACAAATTTTATAAGTTTTATGATAAAACTTCTCTTGAACTTGCTTTAGTTGGGTATTTACAGCGATAACATGATTCTTCAAAACAAACATGTTTATGGTTCCTTTCTTAAGCATCTCCATTCTATCAAGATGTGTTTGATTTGACTCTTCCATTTGTTTGCCAAATTTTCTCTCAATCTCTACGAATTTCTCTTGAAACTAAGTTTCTCTCTGATGTTGTTCCTTATCATGATTCTCCTCCTTTTCTACTAAAGTAATTTTAAAACTTTCCTATAACTTTTGGGGATTTTGTTTCAGTTCTTGACTGTGATTATTCTCTAGGTCTTGTAATTCTAGCTCCAAATCACTAATCCTATTATTGGAATGATCCAATTGCTTAGAGATTTCATCAACATGCCATTTATTGGCCACAGAAAAATCCCTTAAGGTAGATGTTGTTTCCTTTGCAACTTGTGCTAGTTATCCCATTGGATACTAAATTGTTGATGTCCCTTCTTGCAAAGATGTATCTACTTTTCTATTTCTGGATCTTTTAACCACAACTTTTAATTGAGAACTAAAATAATAATTTTCCAATGAAACCATTGATTCGATAACTAGTGTCACTTAATCAATATTAACAAATAGAGAGTCAAATCTCTTTCAATTGACTTCCAATGGAATAATAATACTTTTTGGAGAAATAACATGTGTTATTTGAGCTCGATTGGTTGGACTTGTAATGTTTGGATCATTCATATTATGACCAACACTTTGAGATTTAGGCATAGGTTCATCTGCATGTTTTGTGACGACTATCTGTTCAGTGATGGGCATTATGTTTGCTTGTTGTTGTCACTACAACTAATTTGTTCCTATATCATCTCCTTCCTTTATTAACTTCTAAACCTATCCATGGTCTGAACTAATGTCCTATTAATTATATTCCTTGTTTTTCTCTAGATTTATTGGGTTCATATCATATCCAATGTTTTGAGGCTTGTCTTTTAAAGTGCTTTGATCATTGGTTTGAATCATAATAATATTATCTCTGTATTCATATTAAAGAATTAATGGACTAATAGCCTCTCTAGATTAAAGTTTAGTAAGAGGACAATTGAGAGTATGGCTATATCTTGGAAAAAGGACATATACGATTCTTCTCTATGAGTTTGGAACTTTTTCTTAACCATAGGGTCACTTAAAACAAGTACCCTGAGATTAACATCATCAAAAGAAAAGACATCTCTGAGAAAATGGTCAAAGGGGGATCCTCGTGATCATAACTTTTAGGATACATGACTGATTTTAAAATGCGCACTCACTATCTTATTAGGGTCATATTTATAAAGGGGAATTGAATTATTGGGAACGGGTCCCCTCGAGTCATTTTTGGGACTAAAAGCCTAAGTTTGGGGTAGAAAGCCCAAATTGTATAAAGGAATGTAAAGTCTCTGCATTCTATGGTCGCGGAGTGTGAAGATACCAAGAGTCAAAAAGGGTTTCCGCCCTTAGTTTAGATAGCTTGTGTCGGCTTTGGAGATCTTCCCTTGGTTCACAGACCATGAGATTGTATAAAAAGGGAGTCTTAGAAGAGTCTAAGGGGAAATAGAGTTCTAATTAAGTTGAGTCTGTAAAGAGCTAAGAGCAAGAGTCTCTTCTGTAAAGAGCTAAGAGCGAGAGTCTTAGCGTAGGAAGAGCCTTTGCAGCTAAGTGCACAGAGGCCTAGGGTAGAAATCCACAATTGAGTGTGCGGACCCCTATAGCTGTGTTTGCAGGGCAGATAGAGTATGTATTGGGAATTTGAATCATCAATAAAGAGAAGTATTATGAAATTACTGTGTATTTTGCCTCTGTGGATCGCATGCGATTATATTATGTTAAGTTCTGGGTTCATGTTATAATGCTAATTTGATGCGCGAATATATATGTTTCTATCTGTTATATGAATGCAAATAAGGATATATGTTTACATGAAGATAATCTTAATTGCATGGTAAAACTGGTGAACACTTAAGATAATTTTGGGAATTATACAATAACGCAGTAACAAAGCCGTGTAAGTACCTTAGCCATTGGATAAGGTTGCGCGAAGGATGATTGTATACCTTCGTGAAGGTTTTAAGAGACAAAAGAGAAAGTACATCGATAAGCCTTAAAGGCTTATCGATATGCGTGAAGGAAGGGTTTAAGGTATAAAACCAACATCAAAACCATCTCAGGGTGAGAAACTCGGTTCCTGCATCCCCCCATACTGCTTCGGGTGACACTTAGTCTGCGCTCTGCAGACTAATGCCGAAAGGGCCAGTAGTGTAGGGATTTGCTTGGCTAACCAATGTTGAACTTGGGTCAAGACCCATCAAGCCAACAAATGGTTCTGTTTCTGGGACTGGAATCTTCATAACGAGATGTGATGTCGCATCATTGGAATCCAACTAAGAAGGAGAATGAAGACTGGTTGTATAGGAAGATCCACGAATGCACGGTGCAAGAGAATAGGAATCTGTGATTGACGAAAGAACAGTGGTTGGACAAATATCTGTACACAAAGATACATGGAATTTTCTTCTGCTCCTTCCCAGTCGAACTATACGAGTGGATTGCGAAGTTGGCAAACGACCAAGGGAGGTGGAGACTTGATAATCTGATTGTCTGGACCTCGGAGTTAGTGCAGAGATTGGAAGCCTCTGAAGATAATATCACGTGTGTTGTCGATCATTGGCTCAATCATATCATAGGAGGGTTTGTGATAGAGTTCATGGTTGATACTTCAGTTAGCTACAGCAAAGCAAAGCGCCGCTTCTTCAAGGGGCTGCGAGGTAAGTATTTGAAATCATTAAATACTTGGATTAAGATTCTCTTGTGTGAAAAGCGGGTCATGCAGTTGCCTTGATGTTTGGAGCTATGAAAAGTGGAAGGTCTTTCAGGGATGGAGGGAGAAGCCCATTGACTGAGCCTCCTTTGAGTGGCGATGAAGGAGCAATGCAGGCTTCTCCACTGAGCATTGTTCAGTTGATAAGACAAGGGTTCTCGTGAATACCTACACTGCCTCCACCCTCATCCCATCCATCCACATTGCCTCCATCCTCACCTCCGCCACTTACCCCATCGCCCACACAACTGCCACCTACACCACTATTCAACATGGCGAACTTTTTAAAGCTACCTGTTTTCAAGGGCGTAGGAAATGAAGATCTAGACTATTTTTGGTTCATCATGAAGGTTGTATGTGAAGCTCAGGGTATCATGGATGATCAAATGAAGAAAGAAATGTTGGTTAGTGCCTTACAGGACCGTGCACTAACATGGTACATTAAGTACAGTACTGATAATCCGATGTCTGCATTGGTGGATATCTAGACTGCGCTGAATAGGAAATTCAACAGACCTAAGTCTCAAGTGCAATCCATTGTGGGATTCAAGGAGATCATGATGAAGCCTAAGGAGACACCCTGGGATTTAGATCAAAGATTGAAGTGTATGATCCATGAAGGAAACATGAACCTAATTAATGGGCAGCACCGCGAATGGTTTGTGGCCTTGCTCTTGCCCCACCTAAGGGTTGCGCTATCACAACAGAAGATTGGGACCCAGGTAGAAGCTTTGGAAATCGCGATGAGATTGCACAAGACACCAATGCAGGATGTTAATCTGGGGGTTCAACAAATTCACGCTGATCTAGGTGGATATTGGTGGCCACCTGCCAAATCCACTTGGACCCCCACCATTGTTTCTCTTAGCTTTTTCAGTTTCCTTAATTGTAGCACAACTTACTATTTTTAGCAGTTTTTCGTGACCTAAACTTCCGGAGCCGTTTTGAGGCCCTAAACGACATTTTTAGGGAAAACTGGGAGCAACTTGGTTCTATGACCCTATGTTGCTCTTCCCAAAGTTGTAGTTCTTGGATAGATCTTTCTAACAAGATATTGTGCACGTCAAACAGAGATCATATACCAAAGTTACAACCTCGAGAAGTTGATGTACCAATTTACCCAAATGGGGCCCACGGTTTGGCATTTCATCTTCTAGGGTTAGGTTTTTGGATGTTTAGGGTTTTCCATTGTTTCTCAACAATAAATAGGCCTTCGAGCCTCATTGTAACACAATTCAGAGGCATGTAGCCGCTACATATCTTCTAAGAGATAAGCTACCATCGCCCTAGCTGGTTTATTTCCATTTCTATTTGTAAGCATATTTCAGTATTTTACATTAATGAAATGAAATATTATTTCCACTACATCTCTATTTTATCTCTATAATTTTTTGCATTCCTGTTTAAGTCTGGATCAGTGGTATCAGACGGTCTGCTTTTTTTCTCTTTTTTTCTTTGCATGTCCCCAACGAGGTCGGGATATAAGGAGTTAGGGATTGAACCGGTCGACCCTTTGCAAGACCATCCCCGCAAATCTCAATGGCCTCCCATGGCGAATGAAAAGAAAGACGAAGGGGCAGGAGATCCTATCAAAATCTTGCTCGAAGAAGCCCTCAAGCACCAAAGGAATGCGATGATGGACAATTTTGCCCAGATCCTTCAGTAGCTACCCAGAGGTGACACATCGACTTCCAGTAGCTCCTCTGAAAATGCCACGCCCTTTAAGGTACAAGTTAATTTGGAAATCCCCATCTTCGAGGATCAAATAGACATAGATGCCATAGATAAATGGTTGAATCTGCTAGAGGGTTATTTTTCTGTTCATGATTTTTCCAGTCGGGAAAAGATTATTTTCGCTCTTCTCAAAGCAGTCCCCCATGTCAAGGACTGGTGGGAAACCTACTGCGAGCTGAAGGATGAAAGTATAGGCTCACTATTTTCAGCCACACCCACTTGGGATTCATTTCGGGATGCCATCAAGGAGCAGTACTACTCTGTCAGAAGCTATGAGGATCAATACATAAAGCGGACCACACTGCGGCAAGGAAGGGACCAAGACGTACAAGAGTTTACCAATATTTTCCATACCCTTCGCACAAAGTTGGGTATCAAAGATTCGAAGCAGCATTTGGTACTCAAATACCATGGCTACCTGCACAAGTACATCTAGGAAGAAATAGAATTCTTGAACATCCCCTCGCTTAGCACGGCATACCGATATGCCATCAAGGTCGAGCAAAAGTTTAAACAAAAGAAGCGGGACTTTGGATCTGTGAATTCGAAGCAAGGGAAAGGTGCCCCCAAACCACAGAACAAAAGACAAAGCCAAGGTGGGATG
>APFE031718944.1:85473-111434 GCA_000404065.3 Pinus taeda | reverse complement strand
GCTGAGCTAAAGGTTTCAGAATCAGATGCATGTTCTGATTCTGAGTCAGAACCCAACAAGGGGAATGACAAAGGGAAGTAGATTATCGATGTGGAGCCCGATGCCATCATTGCCACCATGAAGATATAGAAGGAGGAACCCAAAGATCTAGAGGAGGAGGAGCATCTCTTCCACTCCCAGATGTGGGTAAAGGGCTCCCCGCTATAGTTCATTGTCGACAATGGGAGCCAAAAGAACCTCATTTCGGTGAAGGTCGTGAAGCGGTTGGGCTTATCGACCACAACACATCCACAATCATACACCATCGGGTGGCTTCACCAAGGACGGGATCTTCGCGTGAGCCAGCAGTGTCACCTTCCATACAACATCAAGCCCTTCACAGATGACATATTATGTGACATTGCTCCCCTTGAAGTTTGTGATGTATTATTAGGACAACCATACTTGTGGAAGCGACATGCTATGTATGAATCAAGGCCCCATGCTGTTATTGTTACATTGGGAAATAAGTTGTACAGGATACCAGAAGTAGCACCGCCTATCACCATCTCTTTGGTTACTGCAAAAAATGCAGTAAGCTCATTTCCAAAACCATTTAATTTGTTTTCCTGATGATACGCCCTCAAGGAAAGAAGAAGATGGTGGCCACGACCTCCAGACAGGGCCCCTCTGCACAACAACTACAGATGGATAAGGTCGTGGAGTAGTACGAGGACATCTTCACCTCCCCCACAAGGGTTTCTCTGCACTGTCAGGTCAAGCACTCCATCGATATGACCCTAGGTGCGTCGCTACTCAATGGACCAATCTATTAGTGCTTCATTCTGGAGAACGATGAAATCAAGAGGTAGATTTAGGAGCTGTTGCAGAAAGGTCACATCCGTCCGATTTCATCACCCTATGGGAGCCTGATCGTGTTGGTATAGAAGAAGGATGGGACTTGGAGACTCTGTATTGACTATCGGGCACTGAACAAGATCACTGTCCGTAATAGGTACCCGATCCCGCGGATTGATGGCCTCCTGGACCAACTAAAGGGGGCAAAATATTTCAACAAGATCGATCTGAAGTCAGGATATCACCAAGTACCAATCGAACCCTCTAATGTGTGGAAGACTGCCTTCAAAGCCAAGGAGGGCCTTTTCGAATGGTTGGTTATGCCTTTCGGTTTGAAGAATGCTCCTACAACCTTCATGAGACTAATGGATGACATCTTGTGGCCATTCACCAACTCATTTGTAGTGGTATACTTGGATGATATCCTGATATTTAGCCAGAGTGGGGAATATCACCTCCACCACATTCGACAAGTTCTCCAAACACTTCAGCAACACAAGTTATGTGCCAATGTGGAGAAATGCACTTTTGGCATGACCCAGGTTCAGTATCTGGGATACATTATTCATGAATAAGGGGTACATGTGGATCTAGCGAAGATCCAAGTCATTCGAGATTGGCCATCTCCAACCACTCTAACAAAGCTCCGCAACTTTTTAGGTCTTGCCAACTTCTACCGCAGGTTCATGTTGGGGTTTTCTCATATCACTTGGCCCTTGAGTCAAGTCACCAAGGGAGGAGTGTAAGCAAAATTATTTTGGTCTAAATCTCAATAGAAGGCATTCAAAGAGTCGAAAGATTGCCTATGCATGGCACCAGTGCTCACGTTACCATTTTTGCAACAACCATTTCAGGTCGAGACAAATGCCTCTAACTATGTTATTGGGGCAGTCCTTACTCAACACGGGCATTCAGTGGCATATCACAATGAGACACTTTCAGACACAGTCCAAAAGTATCCCATTTATGACAAAGAAATGTATTCCATTATGTAGGCCCGTCGACATTGGATGCATTAAATTTTGGGGAAGGAAACATTCATCCACATAGACCACCAACCCCTAGAGTTCATATAGACCCAAGGGAAATTGTAGAATGATTGGCATCAGAAGTGGTCTACATACCTGCAACAGTTCCATTTGAATATCAAGTATAAGAAGGGTAGCACCACTAATGTTATAGATTGCCTCAATAGACCACCGATCATGGCGTTAACCACCATGCTCAACTCTTGTGGGCACGAGACTTCTGATTGGCCACTTCTCTACAAAAGCAACCCAGAATTCGGCAACATACCAGAAACTCTTAGAGGGTTGGCATGTTCTATATTTTCACCTCCAGGATGACCTTTTATGCCACCTGGGTCACCTTTGTGTTCCTTCAAGCGAATGTGCCAAGATGATTTGGGAAGCACACTACAGTCGGGCTACTAGGCATTTCAGGGTCAAGAAAACGGTGGCAGTACTGCAAAAGTATTTCTATTGGCCGAATCTTCGATAGGATGTCGGGAAGTACATCAGATCATGCACTGCTTGCACCATTTCCAAATCGACCATCAAGAGGCAAGGCCTCTATACCCCACTGCCTACCCGTAGTCGACCTTGGGAATCTATCTCCATGGATTACATGTCAGGCCTTCCTTCCACTAAGCATGGAAACGACTACGTTTTTGTGGTCGTTGACAGGTTCTCGAAGATGTCCATTATGGCGGCTTGCAAGAAGAATATCACAGTAGAAGCCATTGCTAAACTCTTCTTTGAACGAGTGTGGGTGCACTTTGGGATCCCACAGTCTATCATCTCAAATCAGATAGTCATTTCCTCAGTACATTTTGGTCCAGTCTCTCGTTGATGCTGGACACCAAACTCACTAAGTCCACAACCTTCCATCCTCAAACTGATAGCCAGACAGAGGTTGTCAACAGGATGATTATACACATTTTGCGCATGTAAAACTCAAAGCATCCACACACATGGGACAAGAGCCTCCCCTAAGTTCAACACAGCTACAACTAAGCTCTTCACAGATCGACTAGCCACAACCCTTTTTAGGTGGGCTTGGGATTCCAGCCACTATGTCCCATTGATGCATGCAATTTGCAGCTACTCACATAGATTCAGCTCATGTACAGTCCGAAATAGATAAGGAAACTAGCTTCATTAAGCACATCCAACATATTCGCTAGCAGGTCCATGACATTCTGCAGAAATCAAATGCCAAGTAAAAGCAGCGACATGATCAACATCGTGTGCCACACAAGTTTCAGGTGGGCAACAAAGTCTAGTTGCATTTGCAAAAAGAACGCCTTACGAGAGCCTATTAGAAACTGAGACCACTCAGATATGGTCCTTACACTATTACCAAGGATGTGGGAGACAATGCATTGAGCTGCACCCTGTGTTCAATGTGGACTGCCTTCGGCCATACTTTCCACCATTACTAGACACATCATACATTGTAGAACAGCTCACACCCACAGAATTAAATGAAGATTGCATGGAATAAGCTGCAACTGATCAGATCATGGAAACATAGATCAAGCACACTCACCAACACAATATCCAACTGTATCGAGTTGTCAAAGTAGGCCAACTCCTTCACCAAGGCAAGTGGCTCACCAAGGACCAAGTTCAGCAGAAGTTTCCTCATCTCATGGAGGAACTCAACGCAATGGGGACCATTACTTCCTAAGGGGAGAGGAATGATCCAGGTGGATATTGGTGGCCACCTGCCAAATCCACTTGGACCCCCACCATTGTTTCTCTCAGCTTTTTCAGTTTCCTTAATTGTAGCACAACTTACCATTTTTAGTAGTTTTTCAGGTCCTGAACTTCCGGAGCCATTTTGAGGCCCTATACAACTTTTTTTGGGGAAAACTGGGAGCAACATGGGTCCATGGACCGATTTTTCTCTTCCAAAATTTGTAGTTCTCAGATAGATCTTTCTAATGAGATATTGTGCGCGTCAAACGAAGATCATATTCCAAAGTTACGA
This sequence comes from Pinus taeda, assembly GCA_000404065.3. Lineage (NCBI taxonomy): Eukaryota > Viridiplantae > Streptophyta > Pinopsida > Pinales > Pinaceae > Pinus > Pinus taeda. The sequence goes on along the minus strand of APFE031718944.1, from coordinate 107,603 downwards.
TCCCGAGAAGTTGACGTACCAATTTACCAAATGGGGCCCACGGTTTGGCGTTTCATCTTCAAGGGTTAGTTTTTTGGATGTTTAGGGTTTTCCATTGTTTCTCAACAATAAATAGGCCTTCGAGCCTCATTTTAACACAATTTAGAGGCATGTAGCCGCCACATCTCTTTTTAGAGATAAGATACCATCACCCTAGTTGGTTTATTTCCATCTCTGTTTGTAAGCATATTTTAGTATTTTACATTAATGAAATGAAGTATTATTTCTGCTACATCTCTATGTTTATGGTTATGTCTGTAATTTTTTGCGTTCCTGTTTAAATCCGAATCACACACACAGTTGCAGAACCTTTGCCTCAAAATGCAAAGTCTGAAGAAAGACAGAACAAATCGGCCAGAGGCTCGCGAAGAAGTTTGGTGCTTGAAATGCAAAGGTCATGGGCATGAAAAGGACCATTCTCTTGTCTTTGTGAACTATGTTTTAGCAGGGGGACCAATGCCTCTAAGGTTGGAGGTTGTGGCAGGGCCAAGTACAAGGCCCGCACTATTGTGTGCTATATGCCAAGTAGCTAGGAAACATGTGACCGACAATTGCCATTTGCTGCAGAAATTTGTACAGACACCGCAACAGCTCTTCTGCAATTTGTGTCAATCGATAGGCCATGTCGAGTGCAATTTCTGTAGTTATGAATTAATGATGGACATGACACCTGCATACACAGTGCAGGAAAAAACGCAGCCTCTGGACCAAGGCATTGGGGAAGTGCGAGGTGAGTATTAGGGGCACAACCTAGGTTGAGGTGGAGGAGGGCCTGGTAGAGGCCGAGGCCAGCTTATTTGTTACAATTGTGGAGGGCTAGGAAACTATGCGAGAGACTCCCTGAATCTGACGCGACTATCATACTTCTATTGTACTCAGTTTGACCATGCGACTGAGGATTTCCCTATATTATTGGCTAAGATTCGCGAGAAGGGGGCACAGCCTCTGCAGCCAACTCAAAACCTACAGATGATGAGGGCTGAGCCTCATGAGGAAGACTCTAAGGAAAAAATTATGCTACGGAGTGGAATGCCGACTAGTGAGGATAAAATGAAGTAGCCTATAGAAGGTGAGTGGGTCCGCAAAGAACCAAGAAAGGAGACTGGGCTTGATCTGGATTTCTCAAAAGAAACATTTATGGAAGAGAATAAAAGCTTCATTGAGGCCTCTACCTTAGGAATTCAGGAGAAACTGGTTGAAGAAATGGACCCATCCATGATTACTACGTTCTTGGAGACCTACATGAAAATACTCAGTGATAGTAAGGTTCTGAAGGGACTATAGGAACTAATCAACCAGTGCACAGGCAAGGACAACACTACTGGCGAATTGTGCATAGTCAGAAATCTTGGTAAGAATAAAGCAAGGATTGGACGTGAGATGAGACTCACTGCGCAGATAGGGGAATACAAAATGGACCAAGTTATCTTGGATTTAGGGTCCGACGCGAATATTTTTCCAAAAAAAACATGGGAAAGAATGTGGAGACCTGCGCTCCAATGGTCTCCAATCTAGTTAAGGATGGCGAATCAACAAAAAATCATCCCAATGGGGAGGCTGCAGGTAACAATTGACATCGAAGGCGCGAGTGCACTGGTGGATTCTGAAGTAATAGAGATTGTGGATGATAGCAATCCCTACCCTATGCTCCTTGGGATCGATTGGGTCACTAACATGAATGGGGTAATAAACTTGAAGAAGCGATGATATTTGAAAATAAATTGCTCCACGTAGTGGTACCACTGGATCCTGCGAAAGGATCACGCTATACAAAACCGGTCCGCGATTATGAAAGTCATGATGATTTGGACAAAATTTATAAGATAATGACGCGAGACCAGGATTCGGCGAATCCGACAATAGACGGATGTATTGCATGGGACTGTGAGAGCTCCTACACATCAGATTCAGATGAAGAACTAGAGCACTAGCAGAACCGGCTACATGAAGTATCTACGTTGTGCTATAATATGATGACCAAGTCATGGTGTTGCGTATCGTCAAAGGTAAGGAATATTCCTCAATACAATGGGCTAACTAACGTTGATTTCTTTTTGGATGCATTCAAAAGGGAAGTGCCCGAGAAGCATCGCTTCTAGGCATTATATTTGGAAATGTGCACTACACCTACAAGATGGTGGGGTACACACAAGGGTAGTTTTGATGATTGGCGTGAATATAGGAGGATGATGAGGACACGCTTTGGCCACCTGAAGGTACGACTAACAGAAAAGTATGACCAGAAGAATGATTTGCATGATCATTTGGCCAAATGGACTGAAGCATACGGAGTGAAGCCTCAGCCGAAGTGGGTCCATTTGTTTTGTCATACTTTGGAGGTTATACCAATGAATTGGTACTTAGAGATATAAATTCATCATGGAACTGAAGAATGGGATGTTTTACACCAAGGATTTATGATGACATTCAGTTTTGAGGATGGATTTGGGTCCATCAATCAAGCATTGTAGGAGGCTAAGACAACCATCTTTAGGATACCGCAAGATCCTCTAGACTTGATTCAACCTAATTGGACTACCCAGCTGAGCCATGCACTGGAATGTTACAATGTAACAATGGAAGAGGAAGACAAAGACCCTAGGAATATTAATATCCCAGAGACTGAAGGTCATCGTGGAGTTGAAGAACCACAGCTAAAGAACCCAGACATAACTGAGTCACTCAAGACCAGGTAGGTGAACATTGGCACAAAGGCAAAACTAAAGTTTTCCAAGATTGGGGACTATTGGGATGACACGACAATAGATAAGGTCACCAAATTGATCTGCGAATATTAGGACTTATTCCCCACGAATTTTTCCATTATGATAGGGATAATAGGAGACCTGGGTGTCATGAAGGTCACCCTAAAGCCGGATTGAAACATGTGAAACAAATATCGCACCGCCTCAACCCGAAGTATAAGGAAAGGGTCTGTATTGAGTTATATAAGATGCTCACAGCAGGTATTATTGAAACGGTGGAAGAATCTAATTAGGTAAGCCCAATAGTGTTTCAGGAAAAGAAATAGGAGGAAGGAATAAGGATATGTGTAGATCTCAAGAAATTGAATGATGCATGTGTGCATGATCCTTTCCCGACCCCATTCACTGACGAGGTCCTAGATAATATAGGCGACCAATAAGCATATTCTTTAACTGATGGGTTCTCTGGGTACCATCAGATCAAAATCACGCCTGAGGATAGAAGCAAGACGACCTTCGTGACTGAATGGGGATGTTTTCAATACACCGTAATGCCTTTCGGGTTGAAGAATGTGCCAACGATCTTTTCGCACATAGTCATTGCGGCATTCAAAGACTTCATTCATAAATTTTTGGAGGTATACTTTGATGATTGGAGAGTGTTTGGATTAGTCAAGCACCATGTGGTAGGTCTGCGCTTGATGCTAGATACATGTAGGAGATACCAGATCACACTCAATCTAAAGAAGTGTTTGTTTTGTGTCCCTTTTGGGATCTTGCTGGGTCATGTGGTATGCAGACAAGGATTGATGGTATACCCCACAAAGATCACGGTGATAATCAACTTGGAGGCGCCGAGGAGTGTGAAACAACTGCATGCAACTCTAGGGCATACCAAATACTATAGGAAGTTCATCAAGAGCTATGCCTAGATCACCGTGCCTATGGAGAATTGTTGAAAAAGGATGCTACGTTTTGTTGGAATGATGAATGTCAGAAGAGTTTGGATGTTTTGAAAGAGAAAATGGTCACTGCACCGATCCTAGTATTCTCGGAATGGAAGAAGGAATTTCATGTGCACTTGGATGCATCATGTATTTATCTAGGAGCCATACTGACACAAGTCGACGAGGGAGAACTGGATCACCCTACAGCATTCGCCAGTAGGAAGCTATCTAAAGCGAAGAAAAATTATTCCACAACAGAGTGCAAAGGATCAGCTATGGTGTACGCATTCTAGAAGTTCAGGCACTATTTGTTGGGCGGACACTTTAAGATGTATACGGATCATTCCACATTGAAGTGCCTAGTCAACAAGCCCGTGTTGGGGGGAGAATATGTCGGTGGCTGTTGTTGTTCCAGGAGTACAACTTCGAAGTTATCGTGAAGCCAAGATGACTGAATGTGGGACCTGATCATCTGTCGTGCATTGAAACTCGAGAGGAACCTACTAATTTAGAGGAAGGACTGCTTGACGCACAACTCTTTGCAGTGTGTGTTGCAGACAGTCAATTTGAAGATATTATCCACTTCCTAATGACAAGAATGACTCAGAAGGTTATACCAGTCAACAGAAGAAGGAACTGGTAATGCGCATGGTAGACTTTTCTATCATTGCAGGGCACTTGTACAAAATGGGATCAGACGAAATATTGCAACGTTATGTGCCTAACTTTGAATGAAGCAGAATCCTCGCTGAGGCTCATCGAGGATCCACGGGAGGACAATATGTAGGGAAAGAAACAACACAGAAGATTCTATGCGTAGGGTTATGGTGGAAAGCCCTACATAAGAATTTGAAATCATATTGTAGGGCATGTGATGCATGTCAAAGGACTAGTAGGCCTTCGCTAAGGGATGAGATGCCTCTGATACCATAGGTGATGTTACAACCATTCAAAAATGGGCAATTGACTTTGTGGGACCAATTCAGCCACCAGGAAAGAAGACGGTTGTGCAGTACATCATCACTGTAATTGAGTATTTGACCAGATGGGCGGAGGCACAACCTGTAAAGGAATGCACATGCGTGATAGCAACAAAATTTATTTATGAGTATTTCCCAACAAGATTAAGGTGTCGAAATATTTTTTATGACTGATCACGGTACACACTTTCTTAATGAAACAATCACTGCGTTGACAGAGGAATTCCAGGTGTATCATCAGAAAATTATGCCTTATCATTCGCAGGTTAATGATACAGTGGAAGAATTCAATAAGATATTGGAGAGCACACTAATGAAGGTTTGCAATATTCAGAGAAATGACTGGGATGTGCGCGTACCCATGGTGCTATGGGCCTAGAGAACGACTTGCAAGAAGATGACTGGACAAATGCCTTTCAAACTCGTGTATGGCGTAGAAGATGTGATGCCAATGGAATACATTGTACCTAGTTTGCACATAGCAACATTCACAGGAATGGCGGATAACGAAGCCCTGGAATAGAGGCTCGCATAGCTAGCGAAGCTTCAGGGGGATCGATTTCTAGTTGGATTTCATCAACAAGTTCAAAAGGAGCGCGAAAAGGCATGGCACGATCAGCACATCAAACTACGCACCTTCAAGGTAAATGATCTCGTCTTGTTATATGATAGAAAATTTGATAAATTTCCAGGGAAATTTAGGATGCACTGGCTAGGGTCGTATGTCATCAAGGAGATTACCGATGGTGGAGCAGTTCAGTTGGTAAAATTGAATGGAGAACCCTTCCCAGGGAAGGTGAATGGAAGCCGATTGAAACCATACACCGGTGATATAGCTAGGTGATTATATGAGGGAAGCACAGTCTTAGCACTCCAGGCAATTGAAAGGAAGTGCGAGACTATAAACTACATTGTTGGGTCGGAGAGCTGCGCGATTGGGGAACTGCGCAGAACAAAGAAATGTCACAGAGCCTGCAGAAGCACGCAGGAAGCTACGCTGCCAAAGGAAAAACCGCACAGGACATCTGGAAAGTGACCGTTAAAGTCAATGTTCATGATTTGATGATGAAAAAATGACCAAATGGATTAGGGGTGGCATTTAAGTTGGAATTTATGGACCAAATATTTGAAAATCTGCCACCAATCTAGCATTAATGAACCGATTGTGGGAGGAACGGTCGGATTTGAATTTGAAAATGCCTATAAATTACAAAGGGTTGCTTAGCGGAAAACACTTGGCATTTTGAGAATTGAGGTGTTGAGTTGTCAGGTGCACATGAACCATGAAAACTTTGAAGCTTTGATAGTGAGTTCAACATTTGATAAGTTGCCAAAGGAGACATAGGAGTTGTTGAATAGCATCATATCAATGTCTGTTGAGACTGTAAATGTTGGGGAAGTAATGACGCCCGAAGGAGTTGTTACAGGGGTAGCCATGGCAGCCGAGGGAGCTTCCCCAGAGGTTGTAACTGCAGAAGTACCAGCTGAAATACCTAAGTCACCACGGTTGCTGAGGCTGAGGCCTACCCCAACCAAGGAGGGTTCAAAGAACAAGAAAGGCAAGCAAGTCGCGACACCGTAGCCGGTGCGTGCATCACCTAGAAAGCACCCACAGAAGGATAAGCCCACCGCGGAGGAAAAGGGAAAGGTTGTTGACCTAGAGCCAAAAGAAGAGGTTGAAGAAATCCACATGGATGATGAGGATATTTTAGTGGAAATGGAGGAAGTTGAGGTTGAGGGGTCTGACCCCATTTCTAAGCTACCTGAGTACATTCCTCTGCACAGGGGCAAAAACAAGGTGCCGAAGGATATTGATGAGAGTAAGGTCACCCTGCACACATCCCTACTCCTACTGTATTTGAGGGACCGCGCTTGGGGTGTGTCCCCCTTCTAGAATTATAAGACTGGGATTTAGATGACATGGAGCGTTTCCCTCATTTAGCGACAAACCAACTTATGCACCGTGTCTTCCACAAAAACACTAGAGTGACCGCTTTGGAGCCAAGGAAGTGGCTGAAAGTGATCCAAATTGGATCCTTGAAAATTATCAGAGTTCTGTGACTATTTCGAATCATGATAGACTTCAAAAAAAACTTGTGAACAAAGAGATATCAGGAAGGACCTCTAGACAGTGGCAGTTTGTAGCTAGCATGGAACAACAAGGACCTCAGTCAAAGCATGCTGACCGTTGACCCATGGAGACCACGTACTGGCGCAAACTAGAAATTGGGAAATCCAGATCAGAAAACCCCTCAAAATGGGAAAGCCCCGAGTGCTCGGTCACAAGGAAACTAGAAAACTGTGGGAAAAGCATTGAAACAACAAGCGAGTCTCGCGCTCCAAAACCGGCGGTATAACAGAGGCGTTTCAGGCGGTAAGTGGGTTTGTCAGGAGAACGAGCGATTCCATACGTTGGATGACGCATGTCTGGCGGATGAGAGAGAAAATGGCTCTCATCATGGGCTAACATTCAAGCAAGTCAACCACGCGATAAGAGCGATAACCGTAGGATCTGGGGTCCCGGACCTAACAGCGGAGATTACACCCGATGGGAGAACAAATTTTGAGGGAGAAATAAGCTATGGCGCATAAAGGTTTGAAGTCTGGTTTGACCGCTGAGCTGGTGGATGAATCATTTCACAAAGTAACCGAAATGAATAAACATCGAGGAAGAGCTGGCGCTCAGTTTGTGAGAGAACAAGTGGCCACCTTCCGGTGAAATGTTACACAGTAGCGATGACGCAGAGGCAAGGAATTCCAAGCGGACAACAGCAGGCAATACAAAGAGAGGAAAGAGGAAGTGAACAATCAAGGGACGGATTGGATTTAAGCCATGAATAGACAGAGAACAAAAAAGAATAGAGAAGAAGGAGACAGTGAGACAGAAAGATAGAATAGAGAGCAGAGCAAGTAGCAGAGAACAGAGAACCAAGCTGACCTACAGAGCTAAGGCAACATCGAGTAGACAAAACCAGGCTTGAGAGGTTCAAGCAATCCCACGAGGATATCTGTTAGGAACTGAGTACCAAGTTGCACTCATCCCATTAAGACCAGTTGAGGTCGAGACTTAGTAAGGTCGAGTCTGTGCACTCTAGTGGCTTGGGGAATCCAAGTACCACCCTACTAAGAATCATCTGTTTCAAGAGACTCAAATTGAGCTCCTCATTGTAAAAAATCTGCTTAAAGACACAATAAAGAAGGCCACCACTGAAAGTTGGATCGGAGATGTAACCCAGGAGGATTGGGTGAACTCCTTATTAAATTGTTGTGTTTTGCATTTGCTTGCTGTGTTTTCTCTTATTGTTTCCCAGTGTCTGTGTATTTTTCAATCTTATCGATCCGTTGCCTAAGATAACATAGACACACACCAACACATGAGTCTATAATAACTTCATTAATTAATTAACTAAGATCACTCGCAAGTGATTTTCAGATCAAGTGGTATCAGAGCCCTAGGATGTTAAGCTTAGACAAGCTTGTGCTGGATTTAGCTGTTGAATGCTAACTAGTTCAAAGCTCAAATTGGGAAAAAAAAAAGTTGGTCGAAACTAATCCTGAAATTGGAAGAGTATATCCTTAGAAGACAATGTCAGAGGAATGTTTTGTGGGGCCAGACCCTCAATTGATAGATAGTTTCCTAGCCATAAGGTCCATGGTAGAAGAAATGTAAAAGGATTTTAGAAAACACAAGGTTGAAGATTCATCAGGCTCCAAACAAGACAAAGGAGAAGATGAGTCTCTCCTCTATGACCACTCCAAAGGCAAAGGGAAAGAGGAAATATTTCTCACACCTCTTAATAGCCCTAAACATAAAAAGAAGACATCTTTGATTAAACTAGATGTTAAATTTGATTTACCAATATATGATGGAGAGTTGAATGTAGAAAAGCTGGACAATTGGATTAGACAAATTGATGTTTATTGCAGAGTGCAGAGTATTGATTTAGACAAGAGCAAGATTCAACTAGAAAGCCTACGCCTTGGAGGCACTGCCTTGGTTTGGTGGGAAGGCAGGACCCAAGCTGACATGAAGAGACATGGTAAGACTATTTATGTCTGGAGTGAATTTGTTTTTGCAATCAAAAAGCAGTTCTATTCATTGGCCTACATGTAGCAAGCCATAATGAGCTGGCAAACTCTTCGACAATTGAAAGGGAAAAGTGTACAAGGTTACAGCCAAGAATTAAGAAAAAGAGCATTGATTCTAGGAATCTCATTAGACTCACCTGAGACTCTGTTGAAGTACATTGGTGGTATACACAGCTACATGAGGCACACTATCCTCATGTTTAATCCCACTAGTATAGATGAGGTATCTGTTCAAGCTACACATCTAGAAGCTAGAGGAAAGAATGGAAGTCTAGAAGTTGGGGGATCATCCCAACCCACTGCAAGCAAGAATAAGGAGAAAATAAAACTGAAATGGAAAGCAAGGAATGCCAACACTTCACATAAAAACAAGTCTTCATGCATCTAGAGCTGAGACCTAAGAAGTTCAAGGGCAAGAATAAGAAGACTGCTGCAGCTATTCAAAAAGATCTGGGTTGGAATCAGGAGATGAAACAACCATTGCAGCCACAGGTATAAAAGGTAAGAATTTTGAAGCATCTACTAGTAATTCTGCACAGTCTACTATTGATGAAAAAAATGAGAGAAAAAGACATGAGCTTTTCCATATTCGAGTTATTTCCAAACATCAAAAGATTGATACTTTGTTTGATAGTGGCTCACAAGTAAATATAATTTCTAAATCAATTGTAAAGAAGTTGGGATTAGTGACTACACCTCATAAGAAACCATACCCATTAGGATGGTTAAATGATAAAGCACAAATACAAGTGCCTAGACTATGCAAACTCAAGTTTTTTTTTTGGGTCGGCATTTGTAGATGAGGTTGAGTTAGACATAATTCCTTTCGATATATGTGGAATTGTTTTAGGAAGTCCTTACTTGTATGATGGAAAAGCTATCTTCTATAGAGTTGAGAACAAGTATCTTCTTGTTAAAGATGGAATCGAATACTTTGTAAGAGCTCATAAGCTCAAGAATAATTATACTCTCATAAAATTAGGGCAAATGAAATGAATGATAAATTCATGCAATTTTTTTTTACTGATGGTTGTAAAGGAAAAGAAACCTGATAAAACCAATGTATTTGAGGGCTATAATGCTAAACAGCAAGCTAATTTAGAAAAATTGGTTTCAGAATATGCTATCTTGTTTCAAGAACCTAAAGGTGTGCCACCCAAAAAGGAAATAGCGCATGATATTATTTTGCAGCAAGATGCTCCATTGCCTAACATTGGAATGTACAGGTTGTCTGCTTTAGAGAACACAGAAATCAAGAAGCAGGTGCAGGATTTGCTCAAGAAGGGATTCATCAGACCTAGCACATCACCATGTGGGTCACCAATCATTTTGGTGTGAAAGAAAGATGGCTCGTGGAGGATGTGCATTTATTACCGAGCACTGAATAAGATAACAATAAAAAATCGTTATCCCCTTCCTCGCATAGATGATCTGTTAGATCAATTGAAAGAAGCTGTTTATTTTTCCAAGTTAGACTTGCATAGTGGATATCATCAGGTCAGAGTTGCAAAATAGGATGCATGGAACACTGCTTTCAAGACAAGGCAGGGGTTGTATGAGTGGTTGGTTATGCCTTTTGGCTTAACTAATTCTCCTAGATTAATGAATGATGTACTCAGACCTTTTCTTGATGATTTTGTTATTGTGTATCTGGATGACATTCTGATATTTAGCAAAACATAATAAAAACATTTAAAGCATGTTAAGTAGAGACTAGATGTTTTGAAAAGAGAAAAACTTTATCTTAAACTCTCAAAATGTGAATTTGGCAAAACATCTTTGAATTGTTTGGGACATATAGTAGGGGGTGTTGAATTGAAGATAGATCCCTCTAAGGTGGTAGTCATTGTAAACTGGCCTAAACCCAAATCTGCTACAGAAGTTAGGAGCTTCTTAGGAGAAGCACAATATTGGAGAAATTTCATTTCTAACTTTTCCTTAATTGCAGCTCTCTTACATGCTTTAACAGGATTGAACAAGGTGTTTCAGTGGGGAGGCAAACAACAGAAAGCCTTCGACACCTTGAAAGAAAATATTAGTACAGCACCAGTAGTAGCACTGCCTGATATTCAAAGACTGTTTGAGATCCAAACGAATGCCAGTGATTATGCCATGGGAGCAGTGTTGACACAACATGGAAAACCCATATGTTATCATTCTGAGACATTTAATTCTGTTGTAGTTAACTATCCTACATATGATAAAGAATTGTATGCATTAGTACATAGTGTGAAAAAGTGGAAACATTACTTAATGGGCAAAGAGATAGTAATACATACTGATCATCAACCACTTCAATATCTACACTCCCAAACTAAGTTGTAGAAATCAAGACACTATAGATGGATGGGTGTTCTACAACAATTTCATTTAGTCATTAGATATAAAAAGGGCATATACAATAAAGTTGTAGATATGTTATCTAGACCCATTGTAAATGCATCTTCTATACTTAAGCATAATTATGTGTTACATGAGAGCTACATTGAACGATATGCTCAAAATATAGACTTTAAAGATGTATATGCAACTTTAGGTCAAGGCAAATGAGTACAAGAATTGGATTATCATGTAAAGGACTGACTCGTATATCATTGTGGGAAGTTATGTATTCCACAAACTGAAAGAGTAAAGATAATTCGAGAAGCACGCACTTCTCTAATATCAGGTCACTTTGGGGTAAGTAAAATAGTTGCACAGCTACAAAGATTTTGTTATTGGCCAAGAATGAACGAGACAGTTTCTAGATATGTAAGAGGGTGTACTATGTGTGCTAAGAGCAAGCCCAACAATAGAAAATTAGACTTGTACACTCCATTACCAGTTCCTTCTCATGCTTGGGAAAGTGTTTCCATGGATTTTGTTGGAGGACTGCCAAAATCTAGGAAAGGTCCTGATTATCTGTATGTTGTTGTGGATAGGTTCAGAAAAATGTGTATTTTGATACCTTGTAATAAACAGATTACAGCTGAACAAACAGAAAAACTGTTCTTTCAACATGTATGGGTTCATTTTGGATTACCCACTTCCATTGTATCTGATCAAGACACCCAATTTGTGGGAAAGTTTTGGTCAAGTTTATGGGAACTGATGGACACCAAACTGAAGAAAAGCACAGCTTTCCATCCACAAACCAATGGCTAGACAGAAGTTGTCAACATGACAGTGATCCAGTTGCTCAGGGGATATTGCAGCAAGCATCCTAAGCTTTGGGATGAACTTTTGTGTTATGTGCAACATGCTTACAACTGAGCCAAGCATTCTTCTACATAGAGATCTCCTTTTGAGACATGTTTTGGTTTCACACCAAGGTCTCCTTTGGATTTTGTCTTTGGTAAGGACACAATAGTTGAGGGACACAACGATGTGGACAGGGAAACTAGGTTCATTGAAAACATCCAAGAGATTCACCAGGTAGTACATGAACAACTGGAAAAGATCCAGGCCAAATACAAGGCAAGGCATGACAAGCATCAGATGGAGCATAGTTTCCAAGTTGGTGATCAAGTCTGGTTGTATATCAGCAAGGACAGAATGCAAGGTGAAGGTAAAAAGCTAAAACCTATCAGGTATATACCTTTCAAGATACTTGAGAAAATTGGTGAGAATGCTTTTCGCCTTGATCTACCAGCTTACATGCACATCTACTCAGTCGTACATGCAGACAGCTTGAGACAATTTGAACCTTCATTAATTGAGGATCTTGAAGAACAGATTCAATTGCCTTCTATTGATGAGCTGTTACCTGAATATCTTAATGAATTGCAGGAAGACACAGTTTTGGACAGGAAGGTGAGAACGACGCGCAGGGGAGATGTTGAGCACCTCAGAGTTGGGCTCAAGGGTTCAAAGCTGAGCAGTGCAAAATGGATAGAGATTGGACAAGTGAGACAGTTGTATCCTCACTTAGTCAATGCTTGAAAACCAACTTTTGGTGGTCCAAAAGCTTTTTAAGTGGGAAGGTCGTGATCCGAATTGGATGCTTGAAAATTATCAGAGTTCAGTGACTATTTCGAATCATGACACACTTCAAAAAAAACTTGTGAACAAAAAGCTATCAGGAAGGACCTTTGGACAGTGGTAGTTTGTAGCCAGCACGGAACAATGAGGACCTTGATCAAGGCGTGCTGACCATTGGCCCATGGAGACCGTGCAATGGCGCAAACTAACAATTGGGAAATCCAAATCAGAAAACAGAGGTTATTTATAATGCGCAATTAGCACAAAGCCCCTAGAAATGGAAAAGCCTCGAGTGCTCAGTCACAAGGAAACTAGAAAACTATGGGAAAAGCATTGAAATGACAGGCGGGTCACACGCTCCAAAACTGGCGGTATATCAGAGGCGTTTCTGGTGGCAAGTGGGTTTGTAAGGAGAACGAGCGATCCCATATGTTGGATGACGCGTGTCCGGCGGATGAGAGAGAAAAACTCTCTCATCACAGGCTAACGTTTAAGCAAGTCAACCGCATGATAAGAGCGATAACCATAGGATCTGGGGATCCGAGATCTAACAGTAGAGATTACACCCAATGGGAGACTGGATTTGGAGGGAGAAATAAGCTACGGCACATAAAGGTTTGAAGTCCGATTTGACCACTGAGCTGGTGGATGAATCATTTCACAAAGTAACCGAAATAATGAATCATCGAGGAAGAGTTGGTGCTTAGTTCGTGAGAGGACAAGTTGCCACCTCCCTGTGAAATGTTACACAGTAGCGATGATGCAGAGGCAAGGAATCCCAAGCGAACAGCAATAGGAAATCCAAAGAGACGGAGGAAGAAGCGAACAGTCAAGGGATGGATTGGCTTTAAGCCATGAACAAACAGAGAACAAAAAAGAACAGAGAAGAAGGAGACAGTGAGACGGAGAGATAGAATAGAGAGCGAAGAAAGTAGCAGGGAATAGAGAACTGAGTTGACCTACAGAGCTAAGACAGCATTGAGCAGACATAACCAGGCTTGAGAGGTGCAAGCAATCCCTAAGAGGATATCTGTCGGGAACTGAGTACCAAGATGGACTCATCGCATTAAGACCAGTTGAGGTCGAGACTTAGTAAGGGGGAGTCTATGCACTCTAGTAGCTTTGGGAATCCAAGTACCACCCTACTAAGCATCATCTGTTTCAAGAAAGTCAAATTGAGCTCCTCATTGTAAAAAATCTGCTTAAAGACACAATAGAAAAGGCCACCATTGAAAGCTAGACCGGAGACGTAGCCCAAGAGGATAGGGTGAACTCCTTATTAAATTGTTGTGTTTTGCATTTTCTTGCTATGCTTTCTCTTACTGTTTCCCAGTGTCTGTGTATTTTGCAATCTTATCGATCTGTTGCCTAAGATAACATAGACACACACCAACACATGAGTTTGTAATACCTTCATTAATTAATTAACTAAGATCACTCGCAAGTGATTTTCAGATCAGAAAGGCGTGCACAAGGCAAGCCTGTTAAACCTGACGTGGGTGCCACATTACAACCGCGCGCCCATGACGATGATCGTGATGAAGCAGCTTTTGTGCTTGGTGCACGATGGTTGTATGTGGTTACAGAAGCCGATACCCATCACTGACATGCTGATCCATAGGATCACACAGCTGCCACACTCAGGAGAAAATCCGACCGTGGCATTTGGTGAAAAGGCCGGAGAGCATGCCCTTACTGAGGTGATGAAGGAAAAATTCAAGCTAGTAAAGAAGCCACACATCTATGCCATCACGAGTATCTGTGACCCCGCAGTCAAAGTGGCAACACAAATCTTAGCAAGAAAGGTCATGGGGAAGTTTCACGTGGATGAAGTGTCGGCACCAGTGATAGCCTTGGTAGCCCAGTGCGTGGAGGGTGTACAGTTTAACTAGGCGCGCTACCTCTGTAGTGAGTTCCTCACGCACTGTTATGAGGCATAGGATCATAGTAAGACATCCCACTATACATGGCTACTGCTGTCCAAAGTGTTGGTTGCGTGGGAGCTACCCGAGGATAGCAAGTTTCCTCCGGTCGTGCCAGACCTACCGGAAGCTGCGAAGTTTGCTTCTTTGTGGGATACGAAGGATCCTTAGTGGATCAAGGACAGCAAGATCTTCTGGATCTTGATGGAGATGAGCATCCATATGGCCATCAAAAACAATCCGCGATTGTCACCAACTAATTTTGATAAGCTGCAGGAGTACGTGGAATTCAAGGCCGACTTCCACCATGTCTCGATACGTGCACGAAAGGACCCTGAACAGAAGTGGCATGACCTACCATACTTTGCCACAAATGATGTAATTGCAGCGGTCCTCGACCGCCGGCTGGAAGATTGACGCACTGCCACGGACTTGACAGCGAGATCTAGCAAGTCTGCTGCACAACGAAAGAAGGAAGAAGCCAAGTTGAAGATGGAACAGTTGGCTATGAAGAAAAGAAAGGAGGCCAAGGATAAGGCCAAGGAAAAGCACACTTCTGCGAAGCAGACATGTGGGCAAGCGGAGGAAGAGGAGCACGAATATGACCGAATTCAGAAGTCGCCTTCCCCAGAGACAAAAGAAGAGGACAAACAAACAGAGCAGGGAGGAGCAGACCCAGAGACGATTCTGTTCTGCACGAAGCGCAATAGAGATCTAGAAAATGTAGGGTCAAATAAGAATTCCAAGGCTAGCAAGATGTCTCTCAACCCGATCACCCTATAGAGGGGGACTTGAATGACATAGGTGATACGGTGAGGGATGCTACTACAGAACTGTTGCAGCGGTTCGAGCAACAGCAGTAGCAGGCCTTGGGTTTTATCCAGACAGGTCTGCGCGAGCTGCAGATCCACACATCACAGGTGTGCAGCGTCAACCAGTTTGGCACTTGGCACCTCCGAAGCTTCAGGGATGCCGCACACATGGGATCCCCGAGAAATAGTGTTGTCGGATGGAGCACTGACTATAGAGATAGAAGTTGACAGGCCCGTTGTTAGCACCCTCAAGGGAGTTGGACTTAACGTAGTCATGCTTCTTAGTGAGGCACTTCACCTTTTACAGGATGGCGTGATTGCAGAACTGCAGGCCTGCGAACAATGTGCGTTATAGGTAATCAGTGAGCAGAATATCAACAACGCCTAGATGGTTGTACAACGAGACTCTGACATTAACCTTGTGAAAGACCTTACGGACAAGAGTCAGTGCATGGCTAAGGTCATGGCTGAGGCATGCAGATATATCCCAGAGCCAGACATTCCTGAGGCTGAGCCAATAGATGTGTCGGTTCGAAAGATTGTTGCTGGAGTACATGACGCACGCACAGAATTTGAAAAGGTCCAGTTGGAACTGAACCTCAAAATTGCAGAGTTTCAGTTGAAGGCCCAGTCTTCGACTCCACCAGAAATCAAAGAACAGCATGAGTCAGCTGTGAAAGATGTTGTAGCAGTAGTGGACAACGTAGTAAAGGACTGCACTACACTCTTCGAGCAGTTGCTCGAGGTGGTCAACAGCCTGCAAGAAGACCCCACTGTGCAAAGGCTTGAAACAGAAGTGTGGGAGATGCAGGAGCACTACGATGAAGTTAAAGCGACAACGTGCACTATCGCCATCACGCAGAGGTTGGCAAAGCTGCAAGAGGCCAAGGCTTTGAAAGAGAAAGTAGTTGCAGCTCAGCACAAGGGAGCAGTGTTGAAATATTTCTTACAGCCTTAGTTGGACGGGTCCTATTTGATCACGACCACTATTGAAGGCAAGTTGGCTAGTTTGCAAAAGACTCAGCAGAAAATTCAGTCAGACGATGCATGGCCATCAGTGGAGCAACTGGTCGAGGAGATGAAGTAGGTGGCAGCACAGTGTACCGCTGAAGTTGCAGTAGTCCAAGTTGAGCTAGGAGGTCTTCATGACAAAATCTTTGTGCCAGCTGAGTGACTCGAGGGCGAGTCACCATGTTTGTGTTGCAGGCATGTTGGGAACCGGTCCCTTGGGGTCATTTTTGGGACTAAAAGCCTAAGTTTTGGGCAGAAGGCCTGAATTTTGTATAAAGGAATGTAAAATATCCGCATTCTGTGGCCATGAAGCATGAAGATATCAAGAGTCAAAAAGGATTTCCACCCTTAGTTTAGACAACTTGTGTTGGCTTTAGAGATCTGCCCTTGGTCCGTGGACCATGGGATTGTATAAAAAGGGAGTCTTAGAAGAGTCTAAGGGGAAGTAGATTTCTAACTAAGTTGAGTCTGTAAATAGCTAAGAGCGAGAGTCTTAGCATAGGAATAGGTTCTGCAGTTGAGTGCGTAGAGGCCTAGGGTAAAAGTTCGCAGCTGAGTGCGCGAACCCCTGTAGTTATGTGTGCGGGGCAGATAGAGGCTATATTGGGAATCTGAATCATCAATAAAGAGAAGTATTCTAAAATTACTGTGTATTTTGCCTCTGTGGATCTCATGCAATTATGTTATGTTAAGTTCTGGGTTTATGTTATAAAGCTAATTTGATGTGCGAATGTATATGTTTCTATCTGTTATATGAACATAAATAAGGATATATGTTTACACGAAGATAAACTTAATTGCATGGTAAAATTGGCGAACACTTAAGATAATTCAGGAATATATAATAACACAGTAACAAAGCCACGTAAGTACCTGAGCCACT
This sequence comes from Pinus taeda, assembly GCA_000404065.3. NCBI lineage: Eukaryota > Viridiplantae > Streptophyta > Pinopsida > Pinales > Pinaceae > Pinus > Pinus taeda. The sequence continues at coordinate 90,255 of APFE031718944.1, read as the reverse complement.
AGTTAGGGTTGCGCGAAGGACGATTGTATACCTTCAAGGAGTTTCTAAGAGACAAAAGAGAAAGAACGTCAATAAGCCCTAAAGGCCTATCGATCTATGCAAAGGAAGGGTTTAAGGTATAAAACCAACATCACAACCATCTCAGGGTGCGGAAACTTGGTTCCTGCATCCCCCCATACTGCTTTGAGTGAGACTTCGATCCGTGCTCGGCAGACTGATGCCGAAAGGGCCAATAGTGTAGGGCTTTGCTTAGCTGACTAATGTTGAACTTGGGTCAGGACCCATCAAGCCAACACGAACACAACCAAACCTCTTTCAAACCTTTTGCTTCCTCTATTACATGGCCTCTGCCAAGGAGGGAATAGATATTGAATTTCATAAGGAAGATTGACTATAGTTTCTTGGAATTTTTTGGAAGTAACTTGGTTATTCCATGCATGACCATTTGGTTAGCTATTTCTGTCAGAGCCAATCTATCAAGAATATAGGTGGCGAGTAAGTGGGGAGAAGTGTCACACCCAAATATTATAAAATAGTTATATATTTCTTCTAAAAACCAATGTCCAACGCCTTATAAAGCATTACAAAAAACATTTTAAATTCTGAAAGGGGGTTTACTATGCATCAATTGGTATGATAGTGTCATAAAATGATAAAAAATATCATCTGTATGATTTGAATACTAGGTACTAGAAAGAATATAACGATATTGAGGAACAAGTTGTTCTCTTTCTAACTAGACCTATTTCAATGAAGAGAATGGTGAGACATGTATTAAAACATATAGGAGATAGTCATACATGAAAAAGGGTGGACCAAAAACTGGTGGAGAAGGTAATTATGCCTTGATTGCTTTTGGTTAGATTATAGGATAAGATATCTTTCTAGTTAAATATCTTGGCTTTCTGAACAATGTCATGAAATAGAGGAACCCATTCTTCTATGAAATGATTTAGGTTTGGATGGCCATATAATCTAGAAAGAATAACTATCACCAGGGAATATGAAGATTTCAATCTCCTAATAGGGTAAAGCTTATTCATTTTAGTTTTGTAGCCATGAGGGTCAACAATCCATTTCTTTATACATTGGGTTGGCTCCATCTTATGCTTAATTAACACATTTCTTCAAATTCAACTTCATATTCAACATTGAGGTGAACTTTAGGATTATCCAATTTATTTATTTTCTATAAAGTGTTTGACCTCTAGGAACCAACTACTTATCCAACGCCATTAACAATGGTATAATTTTCAAGATTAGCATGAAAAATAATCCACCATACGATGTTGTAATATTACAGCATGGTTGGCCTGCTTGCGACCTTGTGAAGACTAGTTCATTGAACACTCATGTAATTATTTGTATCAGAGATTGGACCTTCTTCTGAAATGTATTCCTCTGCTGGGCCTTCTATCCTATCTTCAAACAATCTAATTTTTTCCCATGACATGGCACCTTACATTCTTGTTTTGCAAGTGGTATCAATATAGAATGTTGCATTTGGGTTTTATATCTTGCGCACTAGTTTCTTCCACTATCACTTTCTCCTTCAACTCCTTAGCAACATGGTTAAACTTCTTAATGTATCCCTTCTTCCTCATTTAACTTGCAAACACCAATTAAGCAACCATGAGTGCCATGAATGTTGAAATAATTGTTAAAATAGGAAATATGTAAGCCAACGCACTATATTAACCAGGAATGTTGCAAGGTAATTACTTTGTCTCTAGTAATGGCATATCATGCTAAGATAATTAGAGTTGGGAGCGATAGAATGCCTCAATGAGCATTCAAGGAAAATAATTCAACTTTACCAACAAATCAATCATCTTAAGTGTTGTGTTAATATGAGTGATTTTCCTCGTAAATCTTTTCAGAATGTCAGTCTATAGAGTTCTTCCAATATGAATGCATGTCTAATAATGCCTTAATGACTAATGAGAGAATATTCTAATCCTAGCATCGGGGATCTGTTAAGGCCTATCAAGCTTGGTTTATTTTTTCAAAGAAGATACCATATTTGAGTCTTAAACCATAATTAGAATTAAACTTGTTTGTTTTCATTTAATCATCTTTAACCCTAATTACCACCTTACGATAACGTCTAGATATCTGGGGTCTGGTGAGTGCAGAAGGTTCCATCTAACACAATGGCCCAGATGCCAAGTACTATTATTTGATTATCGCAATAATTAATTGTTGATAAGCCTAATCATATGATCAAGCAGGCTTAATACTGGTTCAATCGTCTAGGGTCCGAGACAGGTAAAATATTCATGTTCGGACATAAGGCCAAATGGGTGGATTCATTTATTAATAAAAGGATTAAGCTCATTTACACTAATTATTGCAATTATAATTTATTGAATCATCCAATGGGTTGATTAATTAAGGCATGCTAGATAAAGCACAAGGTCAGATGAGCAAATGAATGGGCGGAATTCAAAATAGAATAAAATAAAATGCAAGAGGTGGCAAGTCCAATTTGTTTAACAATAGAATGCGGAAAATATTCCTATTTTATGATCCATGGAGCCTAATAAACATGTTATCTCATGACAAAGTGGACACTGGATGGGCAAAGTTATGTCAAAACTACTCATGAATTTCATTTTGTTATCTGCATCCAAGGCAATCCATATATAGGTTTATAATAAAATGCAAACAAATCTTATTCAAACTCGACTCGAATAAGGAATAATCATTTAGACTCATTGTTAAATAAGAAATAAGCAAGAAAAAACAAGAAATTTTAGTAGGGTCCCATTTAATCTAGAAATAAATGGGGGCTTATGCTATACACCACAACAAATGGTGACAAACTGGGCGAAGAAATTATCTCTGTCTTATATTGACTAAAAGACTTATTTACATCTAACCTTAAGCTTAATGACATTAAAGTTGTATTTCTTTATTTTTGGGTACCATAATATATTATTTTCACTAATGATAAACATTAGGTGGCTAATAGATTGCTTCTTCAAGTAAATTGGGATTATTTTTTCCTTAGCTTTCTCTATGAAAAATTGATACAAGTGTGACTCAAGACTTTTACTTAGGGCAAGTAAATAGTTTCCTATGTGTGTTCATCATCTCTCTTTGACCCGTGATTTCTTTTTTTCCCGTGAGGGTCCATAGCCCCTATGAAGTTGCCTTAGTACCATACAAGCATGGGTTTGCTACCAGTAAGTGCCCATAGCCCCAACAAGTTTACTTATACTTCCCACACCTTATAGTGATTTTAACTTCGTTTTATTAGATTTTAGAGTCATCTTTTAGATTAATGAAAATATTTTAAATTACTTTAGTGTGCAATTTAGGTGAAAGGAAGTAAGGTGATACTAGAGTTATTTTGATTTGTGTAGAGGTCCATAGCTGTTTTGTTTTGACACCCTTTTTCCTCCATTTTCCTCTTTTCATCGTCACTATCAACTCAATAAAAGTAGTAAAACCATATATTTTGATAACGTAAAAGCTCCCATATGTCTTATTTTTCATATTCGTTAATGTGCCTTATTATTATGTTAAATATTGTATTAGCTACAAAATTAACATGATTCTACAGCTATCTCCATGGTTTGCAGGGTTCTGGTGCGCCAACGAAGCAAGGAAGCACATGGGTGATTGAGGATCGATTCCCTCATGGATCTCCTCCTATTCACTTGAGCCAATTTACTGAAGGAATCACACGGTGGCGCGGTCAAAGGCATAGGTCAAACAGGTAGCAGCAGAAGTCTGCATGCATCACATTTCTCTGATTTGCTTTCCAAATAGCAAATCATCAAGATAACGCTTTTATTGTTTAAGTTTCAAATTTGAATAAGGATTGATTAAAATACCTGTAGGCATAGAAGTCTCAAACTGTAGAGCACACATTTTATATATAAATATGTATCCTCTATAAAGGATGACATAAAGTAATAATAAATCTATGAAGAAATTGTGTGAAACAAACCTTTTGTTCTCATATTTAAAGTTACATTTTTATTATTCAATGTTTATTTGAGCGTAATTTAAACCTATTGTATGCGGAGGGCCCCTGTAGAAAGATGAGGTCAAGTTTATTTCATTTTATCGCTTTATGTTATCGCATTGTCATTTTGTTCTAGCTTAGTTTCCTTAATTCATTATTCTATCATTTCGTTATAACTCAGTTAAATCTTGTTATTTAATTTTCATTTGAATTTCTTCGCAAACGTTTAATGGTTTAGTTTCTTTAATGTTTTTCGCTTAATTACAGTCAACTAAATTGTTTTCATGCTTTTAGAACCAGAACTTGTATATACTTTGTATACAACTTTTAAAGGATCGTTTTCTTGCTCTTAGAATCATTTGAATCTGAATACTTTGTTTTATTGCAGCAACGTGTTTCGGTTAGGTTCATAATTTTAGAATTATTAATATAAGATATTCTAGAAAAGACTGATTCATAGATATCTTTTGTTCTAACATAATTTATTGAAAACTAGTGATAGGAACGATACTTAATATAGATATGACTTGGTAGATTAGTCTAACAATATCTCCACTTCCACTCATTAATTTGTAGAAATCTAACTCTAATCTAAGGCTTACAAATAGGAACCTAGATAACAATGAATATCCCCAAAACAAATATAATCATCATCTCACAAATTAGAAAAAGGCTTCTAACATATATCGTGCACTTGCACTTCATACGTTTACTAACTTGGTCGATACTTTATGCTTGCAATTTAAGAACATTAAATTGACCAAACATTTTGGCATTGTTGTCAAGGAAGTGTAAATAGAAGTCTT